>VDFB02288292.1:52023-121539 GCA_007258455.2 Sequoia sempervirens | reverse complement strand
CAGAAATGCAGTCCAAGGTATTTATAACTTTCTTAATGCCATCTTCCCCACATCATTTCCTCCGTAATGAACGGCAATATTTATGATATGCATTTTGTTTTAAAATTGTCTTCGTTCTTATTAACATCCTTTAGACCTAAATGGTATGTAGGATCTATCAAAAATGTACCATAGAACGGAAGTTTTTTAAGGTCAGTAAGGTCAAAGACAGTATAAGGGATAGCAGACTCGGTCATTTTAGCTTTCTGCATGGTTGATATTCGTCTATTATTTTGATGATAGATTCTCTTGTTTTTTCAACTTTGTTTCTTTGAACAAATCTCCTTAAAAAACTTCTGCTGCAGTACCCACATAATTGATCGGATATCATTTTAAGTTTCATATTCTATAATAAACTGTTTTTTGGACTTTTGCTTTCTATGTGATATTTATCCGGCCTTTTGATGAATGATCATATGTGAAGTTAAATTCATCAAGACAATATTTCTTCTTTCTCCCTAACACTATTTCTACATAGATATAGATCCATAACAGATATCTTTATTTCTTTGCTGTTATTTAGACATCATCCAACTTAATGATTCATTTGTTCATTCATTTAATATTTTGTTTCAACCAAGTCTTCTCTTTCTCATTCAAAACTTATTTGGTGATAGCCTTAGGCTATCTATTTGTCTCCATTTTAAAAGATGAACCACAGTAATTGCACTAATAGGGAGGCTGCATTGATGAAAAAATCGATCTACAACTTTTCTTTGTTTGTCTTGATTTAAAACTTCATGTACTAAGCCGTTGGTCATAAGATTGTTTGTTAGCAATTTGGGCGAACAAAGTCAGCCATGGTTATCCCTTTTTTGGAGACGTGGTTTACCTTGAGTGGCATTTTTAATGGTTTAGGTCTAGGTCACTGGAGATGTTGGTTGCCTTGAGTAGTGTCCATATGGGTTGCCTTATCTACACTAGAATCCCTTGGATGTATTACTTGCCTGCCTTCCTGGTCACTATGAGAGGTAGGAAAAGGAGATGCAGATGCCATATAAAACCAGACTACAAGAGCATGTTTAAGGGTATTTCTATATTATTGTTAAAAATGGTCTTCAAGATGTTGTACAGAGATGGTGCCCCGGTCCCTGAAGTTGAGTTTTTTGGTCAGACGACGTTGCCTTGTTTTTCTCATTTAAAAGGCTTTTGAGAAATAGCAGGCACTACCCATGGTGATGTGGGAAGGAAATTTTCGATGACTAGTGTTAAGCTGATATGGTGTCATGATCTTATGCACCAACTTCACCACAATAGATAAAAATTTATCTTTCTACATCTGTAATGAAGACCAAAACAACAATGTCTTGCAATACGAGCCCGCGTTCATAAAGTCTGTGGTCCTTTGGAATTCCAAGGTTAGAAACTCTTCGTATTAGATGTAAGGGACATAGAAAAACTTTTCTTAGTTGATCAGCCTTCACCCCAGTGGACCACATAAGGTAAGACCAACCTCACAACAAATTCGTGCAGTCCAAGAGTATGTTCATAAAACCCATGGACCCCTGGGATACCAAAGTTAGAAACTCTTCTTATTAGATCTAAGTGGGTAGTGAAACACTTCTTATTAGATCAATCTTCATGCCAGCAGATCAAATATTTAATATTTTCCCTCACAGCCATCTCATTTTATTTATGATTTTATCCATTGCCCAAATTACTCCTGAAAAAAATTATGTAAACGCAATGTTTTTACCTACACTTTTCAGATTCCTCCTATTTTGGGGATGAATGACTAGATGAATTTCAAACATATGCATACTCCCAGAACATTGATCACTAAAATGTTGATATAATGTCTTCTTCCTTTGCCCCTGTATTGCTCTGGACAGCGGGTGCTTGCAGTACAGTGACAGTTCATAAGTTTCACGGTCCTTTCTTATTCCAAGTTGAAAGCTCTTCCAGTTAATTCTAGGAGCGCTCTTAAGAATAAGGCCTTTAATTGTTCTTGAATTATCTTCCATGATCTTTAATTTTATAGATTAGTAGCTTTCATGAGAATGTACCATAATGGTTTTAATCTTTATCAAACATAAGATATCTTGTTTGAAAGATGCTGTTTTGCCTATTGTCCTTTTCTGAGATTGTTATTCTTATTTTTTGACATCAATTCAATCATAGTATTGACTTCCACTATTATTCTTTTTTTTTGTGACATCTAGCTTGAATACAGAAGTTTCAGGCATGTTGACCTAGTCTAATGTTTACTTAACCAAACGCTTTCCACTAGTCCACGGGTTCCAATTTTCTGTGAGATCTTGAATCCAAGTGTACTGGAAAATTCCCTAACATTATAGTCCATATTTGAATATTTGTCCTGAAAGTAATAAATTTTATATTTACTTTTGGCTGTACTTCTGAAGCATATTAGCTTTAAGTCATGAGAAGATTGTCAAAATCTGATAGTTGTATGTTTTGATTAGAAATCGTCATTCTCCTTAGCTTCATAATCCTGCTATATAATCAGTTAAATTAAATATAAAGGAATAATTTGACGAGCAATGGTGCTTTCTTCCATGTTTTTTCCCTTGTTGCAGCCAATTTAGATATTGTGATCTCGCTGTTGCAGTTATTTGTATAATATGCTCTTCCTATGCTTGGAAAAGGGTTAACCGTCAAATATATGAAGTGAGCTCTAGATTGCACATAATCTCTTCACAAATGACGTATCCCATTACTTATGTTTTAAATGATTTTATGTTTATTGGTATTTCAACTCATTTCTGATTAGCGATTGGCTGCTAATATTTTTGTTTTAGGAAAATACGTTTTGATGATCTTCATCTAATTTCCATTAATTCCTTTATATTTGCTCGAATTCAGATGATAAATTTTGCGAAATTTAGTGTGTATGCTTCAAGTCTCAAGACAACGCCTTATATCTTTCATAGCATTCAAATAAAGTGTTTATTAGGGTGGCAATAATTGATTGGGTTGAAAGTCCATCTGATGAGACGAAAATACTTATTGACATTCTTAAAGGTAATGGCCTTTCATATGAGGTCCAATATTTATAATTGCTATAAAGTGAGGCAAGATGTGATTTAGTATGTCTTTTATGCTCTTGTTTGGAAGAAATGTCTTACATGAGCGTGCGTTTCTTTAGATATGTTGTGGTTGATTGCATTTTTTATTAATAGTTAATTCTTCTATTTTTTATTGTTTTACTATTTAGGATCGCTCAATTGAAAGCCTCCCACCACACATCTCTCATGAACGTTTTTGATCCTATCAACACAAATAGACTGAGCACAATTTTAATAGTTTTTAGGATGTAGTTCAACACAAACGACTAATATTGATATAGTGCATTTTTTTTATTATAATTTGTCTTGGCTAGCGAGTTAATGAAAGTTTGCCAACATGAAAAATCTTATTTATATAAGTAATGGTAAGTTCAGTCTGACCATAATGTATAAGGTGAACGCCCATCTATCTTTGGTCTGCTATTCTTGAGCTATTCAGATGGTTGTTGTAATAACATGAATGGGGGAAACATTTAAGGTAGTTTTAACTCTTGGCTGTATTTAGAAACTCCAAACAACCATAGATCTTTTGATAAACATTGTAAACTCTACTCATGGAAAGTTATGCTTGCATCTGTAATGTGTATTACTTTTGAAGTGAGCAGTGATTTATATGCTAGGTTGCTCATTTTCTTTTAGTAAAGCTTCCTTATGCCATGGTGTGACTTAAACAAGGGATTAAGCTTTGGCCCTTGAGTGAGGAACACATAAAGCTGCTAAAATTGCATGTGATATAGAACTCTCAAAGTTATGACAATCTTATTTGTTTCTTCTCTATATGTAAGAGAATTTAAAATTTTGGCAAAGTTTGATCAGTACTTTAGAGGTAGCATCTATTTTCTTCTTTCATATAAGAGGCTTAATATGGTAGCAAAGTTTCATATTGTAGTTGAGAGTTAATGTGTATTGTACAGTTATAGATATATGCTTCTAGAGACCTTCTAATGGTGCCTTGTGTTGGCTGTAGTCAGCGTAAAATGACTTTGTAATGTTCTTTTAGTTGTGGAGCTGACTATTTTGTTGGTTAGTTAATTGGCTTTTGCTAATTTGTTCATGTTTAGTTGTAGCGGTTTCCAATGGTTTTGTTCTAACAAACAACCATTGGCTCCCTTTATAGTATAATCGTAGATAGGAAAAGTGTTTGATTTTGGATTGGGCTTCCTTGATCTACATGTATGTACACAAATTCTATTAAATAAGTATTCTATTGTGTTATATTATGTTACTCTATTATGCATTGCATTGTTGGTTTCTATTATTGTATGCAATTGATAACTTAACCAAATAATAGTAAACCTTGGTGTTGTTGTATACATTAAGTTGGGTCAGATTCATAAAGAACTAGTGTCAATCAATACATATTGACGACTATATTGGGGATCGACGAAATTAATGCCATGAACCTTGAACAAAGGTAGGAAAAGATAAGACAATCCATCCAATTGGTGGAACATCAATAAAGGAGGAGGTTGTGGGAAGCAATTTACTCTAGAAATCCATTAGTCTAGAGATAAAATCAAATAAAAAGTTGGAGCCATAGATAGGAAAGAAGACATCAAACTTCCTAGTGAATACAAACAATGGCCTACCATGGAAAAGGTGTGTTGGTCATGTAGATCAAGTTTAGTCAAGGTATTAATGGAGCCTCCTCTATATGAGGAAAGTCTTTGTTTGAGAACTTCTTCATAGATAAAGAGTGGGAAGTGTATTAAAGCAATCTTTGTGGTATGGAAGAGTTGTTGATTGAAGAAGAAACCAAGCCAAAACACTAGGGTGAAGGATTGGAATGGAGCAAAGAGAACTTGAGGGTGATAGGAGTATGTGAAACATTGAAGTCACTGGAAGAATTGAGGATTCTCTTGTGTCCAAGAGTGATAGGAGAGCATTGTAGTGTCTAAATCAAAGCTTCTTGAGGAGAAGGTTCCAATCATTGAATTTGCATCAAGGACAAGCTATGGTGGCTTGGCTAGAATAGAGTCATTTTAGGGGATTATCATGAGCAATGCATACAATGTAAAAATCGTAACCAACCTCAAATTGATAAATTGGGCAAATGGTTAGATTTTGTCAATCATAGACTTTGAATGTTCCTTCCTTGCTTGGTGGTCAACCAAGTATGTGACTTGCTTTTCCACCCTCGCAATGGGGCAATCGAATTCACAAGTGTGTTGTTGAGTTTCATGGTGAGTAATATTCTTTGCATCCAGCTTGATAATGTTGAATTCTTGGCTAAACACACCATTGATGATGGTCCTTACTCTTTGGCCTAGCCCAACAAACGCGAAGTTCCACCACTCAGCCGATACAAGCCTCGACTTGTCGACATAAACACACACATGCACAAGCATGCATACATACAAACATGTACAAGTTTCAATATTCAAATAATAGTCACATTCAAGACATGGTCTAGGAGGCCAAAAGCCACTTTGATGGGCTTGAGCTTGGTGAAAAATAATCACCTTGATGACAAGGCAACACCTTGCAATAGTGGGGAAACATTGTCTTGTTATTCACTAAGACAACCATCATTTTGGGAACACATCATAACCAAATCAACACCTTGTTAGGTAAGGCAACATTATTTGGTTACTCACCAAGACAACCATTATTCCATCTCAATTAGGATGACCATCATCTAGCTTAAGTCACAAATGACCATGGAGCTCTGCTCTTCGTAAGGGTGGCTTATGGAGCTTGCTGAGGTCTCAAATTTTGGAGTCATTCTTGTCACCAACTCACACGAGATCAACACAATACCAAACCATACACACAGAATCACAATGTGGATTTACACCATGAGACTTACAAATTCAAAATTAACACAAAGACACACACAAAGAGAGGTGTTAAACACAATATACAAGTACACACATACACACTAAACATACACGAATTTGACTTGTAGGCTAACAACATTAATCTTTTTCCTTGGCATATCCATCTTGTTTTATCAACATTGGTATCTGGCTAGAGCATATCCCTTCTCGAAGCAATTCTTTACTCCCTTCTTCTCAAATGCTTCTCATAGCTCAACCCTTACTAGTGTTTGTGAATTCAGTAACACTTGACAAGGTTCCTTCAACTATTTATGCATTCTTTGAAGCTCTTCCTCCTTGGACCTTATTTGTTGATTAGGGTGGTTTATTAATTTTTGAAAATGATCATTTAGAATGTTTCTAGTGTCAAGGGATTATTTCATTTTTGAGACTCTCCATGCCATGCAAATTCTTGGCTTTGTTTGATTGGTCATTTGCTTGATAGTATGATTTGGTAGGTAGTGTTACTTCTACCCATGCTCACAATCTTCTTTGAGCTTATTTACTCCCATGCATAATCCTTGGGCTTGATTGATTGTTGTTTCTTGCAATCAATTGGTTCGTGTTGTTCATGACTTGTAACACTTGTCTTTTCTATTTGACATTTGGTTGTATCATATTCCTCTTGTTGGCTCGCTCATGCGTTGTCATTGAAACACTTGGCAATCCTCCCTATGAAGCAATTCACTTGCCTTCAACTTGGTTGACACTTCCCTATCAGTGGTGACTAGTACATTGCAACAAAGTTGCCATGAGATCACATATGATAAGTAATTTAATTAGCTCAAATTTAACACTTGAAGCGTTATCCCTTAGTTTCAAAATAATAATTTCCCATAGCTAATGAAAAATATGTCGTTTGGTCTTATCTCAAGACAATTTTAGAAACAAATTGTTTATCCAAATTTAAGCAAAAATCCTTAATTTTAAATACCCTTAAAACATTGTGAACATGCAGATAGTATTGTAAGTCATTTCTTAGTCCTAAAGATAATTCTCGTTTAAATATTAGCCCTACAGATTTCAGAACAAAAAATGGGTATTACATCCAAGGAGGATCATTAAACATAATAGCACATTTGTGTTTGGCGTTACCTTGTCACATCAAGTACACCTATAAAAGGACAATTCATGTGATGAAAAGCAATGAGGACAATGGATAGAACAAATTGAGGATTACACATTTGGGAAGAGTGAATCTTAGCATGTAGTTGGTTTTTGAATATTCTATAGTACATGGATTTGTTGTGATTGCTATCACATATATATTATTGTTCACTATCTTGTGTCAAATCTTCTTAGATTAATGTATGTTGTTCTCTTGCATTGTGTTTTCAATTTCTATGGTTGTGCTACATGAATATATTGTCTTTCACTAGACCCTCTATCCATGATTACATCAATTGGTATTAGTACCTAGCTTCTCTAGGTCATTGAAGGGTGAATGGTAACCCCATAGCAGAAGTATTGTGTAGCGACCTATTGCAAGTGGTCCATAGGAGAAGAGATGGCAGAAATCAAAGAGGACAACATGAATCGTGATAATGAATTAGTTGACATGATGAGAGCCATACAAACAAGGTTGGAGGCCCTTGAGATTGCGCAAAGGTGAGGGACGATTGTTGTTGAAGATGTTAGTAATGACGAGAGACTAGATTGGAAACCATGCATTGAAGAGGCATCAAGTTTTGATGATGAACTAAGTCAAGAGGATAAGTTTGCAATGGCATTAGTGAAGGTAGGAAGTAAATTGAGTTTTGACATCCCTTGCTATTTGGTAAATTGGATTTGAGAAGATCTATTGGATTAAATCAACAATCTAGAGAAGTATTTTGAATTTGACTTTATGAAGGACCCTAAGAGAGTCAAATATGTTTCCACTGAGTTGAAGGCACATGCCACCTTGTGGGAGTATGTGTAGAAAGACTAGGTTAAGAAAACAAGTTGAAGATCACCAAATAGGATCAAATGGTGACAAAATTCAAGGGTAAGTTCTTGCCTATCAATTATAGGTTAGAATTGCTCAAGAAGTTCCACAATTGGTTGTAGAGATTTTTTTTTGTGAAGGAATATACAACATAGTTCTATAACCTTAGCATTTGTGTAGGCCATGCACCAAAGGTAGCAAAATATTTGAATGGTTTGAGTACTACAATCCAAGATGAGATTTATCTATTGCTTATTCATTTCATGGAGCAAGCTTACCAACTTGCACTAAAGGTAGAGGGCATTATGTTATGCAAGCAACAAATAGTGCAAGGTCAGGGAAAGAGTGGAAGAGGCAAGTAAAACAACAAGCTAGCATGTGCAAGGAGAAACTACAAAATCTATTGGTGATGCATAGGAGTCCAAGGAAGAGTAGATTTCCAAAAAGAAGGAAGGAAAAGTTAGAGGAGGCTATGGAAAAAACTTTAGTGGTACCTATTTTAGGTGTAGAGAAGTAGGCCATAGGGCATTTGATTGTCCAAAATGCAATGTGGGAACAAGGGTGCTCCAAGAAAAGAGTGCATATTACACAAGGAGATGAGGAGTAAATAAGTGAAACAAAAAGTGTGACCCTAGAAGGTGGATAAAATCTAATGCTGTGCAAGCTTTTGCTCAAGCATACTAAAGAAGTAAGAAACATGGTTGAGGAAAAGTATTTTCCACACTGTGTAAATCTAGAGGGAAGTGTTGTAAGATGATCATAGATGGAGGAAGTGTTGATAACTTAGTGTCCCTAGCTATGGTTGAGAAATTGGGATTGAAATTGGTAGTGTATCCTAATCCTTACCATTTTCATGGATGTAGAAGGGTCAACAAATGATTGTAAAGAAACAGTGGTTGCATTCCACATTGGAGGGGATTCTAATGAAATTTGGTGTGATGTGATTTATGTGGATGCTTGTCAAGTGTTATTGGGTAGACCATGGCAATATGATGTGTGTATCCTCCATAATGGGAGGAAGAATACCATCATTACAAAGGGTGGAAGAAAGTTTGAGTTGTAGCTATTGAGGGTTGAAGAAGACATCGTAGAGAGCAAGGTAATGTTCTTGACTACTAAAAAGTTTCTCAAGGAGATTGAGGACTTGTAAGAAAGATATTTGTAGTTGAGCTTGCCCTAGTGCAGGAAGAGGAGCCACATAATCTTGAGTGGCTAGAAGTGAAGGTGTTATTAAAAGAGTTTGAGGACGTCATGGAGAGTGGGAAAACTTAAGGATTTTCACCAATGTATAGTGTTTCACATTGTATGGATTTGATTATAGGATCAATTTTGCCTAATAAGGCACCCCATGGGAATATGAGTGCTAAGTTCAACATATAAGCTGACAAATTGTGGAAGAGGGGTCTAATTAGGGATGCGTCCTTGTGCTATACTTGTAGTACTTGCACCAAATAAGGAATTAAAATGGAGGATACACACAAACTCTCATGCTATCAACAAAATCATCATCAAGTATAGGTTTCCATTTCCACACATGGTTGATTTGGTGAATTGTTTGAGTGGAGCATGTTACTTTTCCAAGATTTATCTTATGAGTGATTATCATTAAATTGGAATGTGTGGAAATGAATGGAAGATAGCTTTCAAAACTAAGGATGAACTGTATGAATGGTTGGCAATGCCATTTGGGTTGACTAATGTGCCGACTGCCAAGTACCTTTATGAGATTTATGAATGCAGTTTTGAAACCATTCTTGGGTAAGTTTGTAATTGTGTATTTGGATGATATTTTGGTGTTTGGCAAGACAATAGAGGAACACCTTGTGCACTTGTAGTAAGTTTCAACACAAATAAGGACGAAGAAGTTGTGTTAAACCTAAAGAAATGCACTTTCATGCAAAAGGAGTTGGTATATTGGGGGTTTGTAATGACTTAAGATAGATTGAGAATGGAACTTGAGAAGGTTTGAGCAATTGTTGAATGGTCAATATTGTAGCGCTATAAAGAGCCAAAGTTTCCATATGTTGGTAAGTTTCTATTCAAGTTCATCATAAACTTTAGTAGAATATATGCACCTATGACACATTGCATGAGGAAAGGAAAGTTTGACAGGTTAATTGTTGTTGATAAAAAAGTTTTGAACTCTTAAAGATGAAGGTAACAAAAGAGTTGCTGTTGGCACTTCTAGATTTTCAAAAGAGGACTTTCTAGGTTGATTGTGATGCAAGTAGTAAAGCCATAGGTGTTGTGTTGAGTCAAGGCTGTAAGCTTATTGCTTATTTTAGTGAAACGTTTAATGAAGCCAAGCAAAGGTATTTAGCCTATGATCAAGAGTTTTATGCAATTGTTCAAGCTTTGCACAAGTGGAGGCGTTATTTATTGCCAAAGGAATTTGTGTTATATACCAATCATCAAGCATTGAGGCTCATTAATTGCGAGGCAAAGTTGAATCAAAGGCACATGAGATGGGTGGAGTATCTACAAAATTATTCTTTTGTTCTTAAACATAGAGCTGGTGCAATAAACAAAGTAGTGGATGCCTTGAGTAGAAGGCAAGCCATGGAATTAGTAGGGATGGATATGATGAAGGAATGGTAAGCCGTAGATTTGAATTTTGCAAATGCATGGAACCTTGGGTTGGAGGTAAGGATCCATTTGAGAATTGTTTTGTTTAGGAAAAGATAGTTGTGTATATTGCAAAGTTCAATGAGAGAGAATCTCATCGAGGAACTACATGGTGAAGGATTGGAGTACACTTGCTATGGATAAGACATTGGCTATGTTGGAGGAAAGGTATTATTGGCCATGTTGTCATGTCCCCTTTTTTGGATTAAAATAATTAATAATATTTTTTTAAGTTGGGCCCAACAATTCTTAATTTAAGAGGCAACATAAATAAGATTATTAAAATAAAAATGTTTTTGAACGCAACACATTAAAATAAAAAGTATATTTTAAATACTAAAAATAAAAATAAAAAAATGTATTTGAAATACTAATTGGAGGGAAATTTAATCAAGGGCCCAAATTGAAAAAGTATGAAAAAAGGGTACCTAGCCTCATTTAGGAGGAAGATTTCATTTGGTATTTTTCATTGTGAGCTTTGCTTCGAGTTTGGCATGCAAGGATGAAAATCCTTGGTTTGTTTGGGGTCAAGGATGAAAATATTTGTTTCCCATGTGTGATTCTATTCGGGGATCACAAATGTATTGATTCGTTGAGGATTGGAAGACCTTTTTTTAGTTTGCATGCTGCTGCTTCAGTATCGCTGCAATGATTTGTTGAAGATTTCATCTATCGCTACAATGATTTGTTGAAGATTTCATCTTTTGGAGGGTTATATGCTGTTGTTACAGTGTTGCTATAGTGTTGTTCATCATATTTGAGGGTTTCTACATTAGTTTTAAGGACTTTGGGGAGTTATTTTGCATCAAAAAGTGTTGGATCTGAATTGTTTTTGACAACTCCATTCAACCCTAGCTAAGCACTACCTTTGGAGGAGCAAAATTGGTAAATCCTAGTCCTAAGATTAGTTATATGGTTGCTGGTGTTACATCAGTCATATAAGGTGATGTTTTAGTCATCAGAAGGTTATATCAGTCATATAAGGTGTTGTTCCAGCATTCTGGAAGGTTACATGTCATATAAGGTGCTGTACTAGTCATCAAAAGGTTATACCAGTCATATAAGGTGCTGGTCCAGCATATGGAAGGTTACACTAGTCATATAAGGTGTTGTACCAGTCATCAGAAGGTTATACCAATCATATAAGGTGCTGTTCTAGCATTTTGGAGGTTACATCAGTCATATAAGGTGCTGTACCAGTTATCAAAAGGTTATACTAGAAATTAATAGTGTTGTACTTGACTTTGGGAGCATTAGTAAATTATTGGAGTGCCTTATCAATGGCCATATTGCACAACATCTGTCATTGTTCACTTGTAAGTTGATTTGGAAAGTGGTAATTTTGAAAATTCATTTTCCAACTTGCATATTAGTGTTGTCATCATTTTCCCCATCTTGCTATTAAATAAGATCAATGTTGTTGTTGCTGTTATATTGATTTCTAATCAGATCTAAGTGTGATTTAAAGTTATTTAAGGTTTTTTTGTGAAGTTTCCAGATTGGTAGTTGCAATCAGCACTTGCATTACAAGTATTAGTTGCTGTTCTAGTGGTGTGTGTTCAAGAAAAATAAAAAAATAATAAAAATTATAAAAAGGGTACATTACACATGTTTACACCAAGATGTCAAGAGATGCAAAATTTTCCAAGTGGCTAAAGGTGTTGCCCAAAACACAAGATTGTATAGGCCATTACCAATGCCAAAGAAGCCTTGGGATGAACTTTCTGTCGATTTTTTCTATGACTATTGTAAACTCAAATAGGTAATGATTCTATCTTCATAGTTGTTGCACTTTATTCCTTGTCAAAAGTCAAATGATGTATTCGATATTGTAGATTAGTTCTTCAAAGAAGTGGTCGAGTTACATGGGTTGTTGTTGAGTATTATTTACTCATGGGAATGAATTCCAACGTACTACGAGTAAACGAAATTGACTCACAGAACATAATACATGTACGAGAACACAATGCACATAACAATTATACTGTCTTTATTGATGTAACATATGCAAGTACAATCATCCGTACTATCACAATTTGGCACGAATTCATAACATAATAGTCTCCAGAATCATAACATTAATTATCGTAACAACAGTGTTTCTTGACTACATGACTCGAGTACATATAGCACATTGGCGGTGGTTGAGAGACCGACCATCGCGTCCCTTCATTACAACTAATTGTTTCATGAGGAAATTAATTCTCGAGACAACTAACTAACATGACAAGTACATGAAATAGTAACATTAACTAAAGTCCTATTTACTTATGATTCACGACTAACCGAGTACACTCTCGGTCGACTACATCATCCCCCCCAAAAAGTAGTTGTCTTCCAAATGATTGAAGAAAAAAAGGGGGAATGGAAAGGGAAATTAAGAAGAGGGAGGGTGAGAAGGCGCCCTTGGATGTATGGATGAAGTTGGGGTTGCCGTGGTGGACTGCTGCTGCTGGAGGCATTGCAGCTTTCGGTTCGTTGCCTTGTGTCTCTCCTGTGCTAGCTTCACCATTTGAACTGCCTCGGCGAGTTTGGCTTGTGCCTTCTCGAGCTCCTGCTTGGTGCTAGCCAACTCCTTGTCCTTTTCCTGTAGCTGACTCTCCCTCTCAGCTAAAAGTCACTGCGCATCGACCATTTGTGTATCCTTCTTTGCCAACAGTTGATCCTTCTCTGCCAATTGCCCATCTCCCTCACCCAACACTGTGTCCCTCTTAGTTAGTACTTTGTCTTTCTTTGTCAACTTCTTGAAAGTGGCAACTCTCGTCTGCTCGACAACCGTCACTTGAGCCAGTTCCTCTTGTGACTTTTGAATGTAGTATGCCAACTCTTGCCTGGTAGTCTCGGTCGTCTAGACTCTTGGCCACCCGTGGGAGATAAAACATTGAAAGAATTTGCCTTTGCATTCGAACTGCATACCTGCCATCCTCTCGGCCTCATGTACATAACTCTTGCCGATTTTGCACATAACTCTCACCATCTCATGCAGTTCACTCAGGTACCTTTGGACTATATTGCGAGGGTCCTTGACATCTGACTCACTGATCTCAATGTACACTCCGTTGGATTCATCACTGGTCTCCTTGTCTCCTAACTCTTCTAGATGTGTTGGCCATGATGTTGGGCAAATTGACTGTGATACTTCTGGCCGTGAGGTGTTGGTTGTACTGGGATTTGGCAATTCATTTGAGTTTGATGGGGGTTTGGGGGCAACGCGCCCCTAGTGGGGTCAAGGGGCAGCGCCCCTTGCGAGGGTTTGGGGGCAACACCCCTCGTGGGGTTCCGAGGCAATTTAAGAGTTTCGAAACCATACAAAATTGCATCGCGTACATCACTTTCATGAATTTTCAAGAGGTTCCAAATATTGTTGACCAAGCCAAAAATTAGAGATTTCGAACCTTGGAGTCGTACAAAATTTCTGCTTGTACTCAACTCTCTACATCGTATCATGCAATTTTCTTGCTGTACAGGTCTGCTTTTGTTTGCAGCTCTCGGTAACGTACCACATACATCACCCACACGTACTGTTTTCTCTTCACATGTGGATTGTTGGCGACTTCTCCTTAGCGTATGAACCCTACAACATGCATCCGTGTGTCGTACAATAACTTTCCGTATGCGTACCTTCTCCTTGAGCCATACAACTATTGATATCCTCTCCCGTTCACATCTCTTGCTTCGTACTTCACCTCGTATGACATTCTTCACTTCATTTCGTACGACATTCTTCACTCCATTTCGTACCTTGTTAGTCGTACGACGTATGGTCTTCCTTCTCTCGGCATGTTCCCTTGGTCGACTTCCCTTTATGCCTCTGCCATTCCCTTGTGAGTTCTCCTTTCTATGTATCGCCTGTCTGATGGTGTCTTCCTGGGTAGTGTGCTACAGGTTGTCTTGGTAATATTGCCGCCTCAAGCTTTTACCTTGGTTTCGTATTGTGTCTTTACCAAGTCCTGCTATGCCTTTGGTTCGTTGCTTATTGTCTTGCACATCCCGTGCGCTTGCATTGCCTTCAAACTACCGTACGAAGCTTCCAATTTGGATAAGTGATAACAGGAATGAGGATTTCTTCTTCTTTGTTATTTATTTTGAAATGATATGTTTCCATGATTGCTTGAAATGTCGTTTCCAGTATGTGCATTAGAGGTATTAGAGTGTCTTTGAAAAGGAAATTGAAGCTTTTATGCTGTTTTTCATGTTGTGCTTTAAGTACTCCATAATAGGAGTTTGGTGTATATCATAGATATTATATACTAGGCATGATTGAATACAAGAGGCACTTGAGATACACTTAGCTAAGTTATTAATTAACTAGGAAAGCTTGTGTTACTCCTAGGATAGTTAATCTAGTATGGGAGGGAGCTTGTGTGCTTACTTGATAAGTAGGTTTATTCCAAGTAGATTAAATGGTGATAGGTTAATCTGGGATGAAAATATCCATTGAAGGACAAAACCTATGCGTAGTTTAAGATAGCCCCCAGTCAAATCAGCCCTGAGTAGTGTATGTGATAGATGACTCTCAGTAGGAATACTGAATGTAACTCTTTGATCAAAGTAGTGTAATGTCTGAGACTCCACTATGGATTGTGTGACTACCGAGACTACATTGTCAGTTCACCGTGATCTAGTATTACATGCTAGTTTGAGATTGTGGGATTACAAGTTCTAGTTATGTAGGACACAACACTATGCTCATTTGGTTGTCGTTATCGGTTACTTTACCAATCTCTTTGTCAAAGGGAAGGGCCATCTATTGAATGATAGATGTGCGGGCGACTGCATTATGAGTCCGTGGTTGGTGGAAAAGTGCCTGAGTGATGCTTCTCCTCCACAACAGGCGACAGAAGAACCAAGATTTGAAAGGAAGGATCCTGGACCGTCTTACAGCTATTTGTTCTAAAGCTCATTGGAGCTATGTATGTAAGTGTATGTATAATTGTATTGTTGTCACTTGTGAAGTTATTGTAATGAAATGGAATCTATATTGTATTATGATATGGAATCTTGTTTGTATATTCTCAATAAAAGAAAGAATTTTTTTGTTGCAACGGCTTGTTACCTAATTATTTACTTGCAAGGTGTAAATTATAAATTTTTACAGCATAGAAGGGGTGGCATGTTACACTCGATTTCAAAGATTTTATTCCACGATCAACAAGCATGAAGTATTACCAACATGCAGTTTGAAAATCAGTAGAATTCTCTTGGACTAAAAGACTACCCACGGATGTCCGCTTGATGTGGTAACATCCAACAAATTTTCAAAATTCAAAAGCACACTTTTTGTGTGGCGTGTTTATGACGGATTTTGTAACGTCGAGCGAAAAAGTATCGCCTCCTCTCACTCGTTCGAGCAAACAAAAATCTTCCTCTTTCTCATTTGGCACGATGAATTCTCACGTTTTCAAGCTCTCTCTCTCTCCCCTTCATACAGGGAAAGATCTGTCAAAATCTCCATAGCTACTCCAACAATACAAAAAAGGCAAGCTTCTTGGTTATTGTGGCCTCTTTACTTGCATCAATTCAAGCTTCCTAATCAACTCTTCATTGTCAAATCAATCACAAATCTTAGAAAGGGAGCCCAAGCTGTTGGTAATACTCTTTGTTGTGTATCATTGATATTCTGTGTTGGTAGAATAAATCTTTGAATCAAAATATATCTATTTATCATTTTATCAAATCTGTCCAGATTTTAACTTGCATGGTGGTTTTCCTTGTAGACCAGGGTTGATACCATCTCAAATATTTTATATTTGTATCGTTGCTTTTAAATTCCTAAGGCTGTTAAGATTTAAAAGTTATCTTTTTATCTGAAGAAACACACACACTTATAGTGAGAGGGGGGGTGAATCAGTATAAGAACAACTTTTTCAATTTATAACTTTGGCAATCATAAGCTATAATCAAAACATCCACACAAGTAAGATCTAACAAATTAGAACACAAGATGCACATGATTTTACGTGGAAACCCTTGCGGGAGAAAACCACAGTAAAATATTGCTTTTATAGAAAACTTCTTACAACTTCACAGACACCAACCCACAGGAGACACCAATCCTCTCCACTCAGCGCCAACTCAGCAAGAGACATCGATCTCTTTGAGAATGAGGCACCAACCTCAAAAGAATAAAAGATAAATTATTGATCCCCTTCTTCAATCAGTTCTGAAACCCTTCACCAATCTGCTCAAAAATTGCTTCTTAAATCTGCTTATATTCTTCAAGAAACTCTGCTCAAAGGTCTGCACTTATTCGCCCTTAATGTCTGCAATAAATTACCTTCAATGTCTGCTCATACACTTCAAACTTTCTGCTCAAAAGGGGTCTGAAACAAACTGCTAAAAGTCTGAGAATTGACTGCTCATCATGTCTGATATAATTTGCTCATAGCATCTGAAATAATCTTCAAAAATTGCTTCACATGAACTCCTCAGATCTGCACTTACAGTCTACTTAAATCCGCCCTAGAATTATGAAAGATATTCAATGAATGGATGCTAAATGAACCAACAACCTTCTTCTATATATATCTTGTGATGATACCTCTTCACCAACCAATGCACCCCTTCTTACTAGGTCGGCCAAGGCAGAAATAAATAAATTTTATTTAGTTTACAACTTCCTTGGATTTGGGGCGCCAACTTCAAAGGGGTCGGTCCCTTTATAAATTCATATATTTATTAGTTAAATCTTCATGCCCAAGATGAGTGCTCAACTCAAGAGGGTCGGCCCAATAAATAATATTTATTTATTTTGACATTTAAATTACCTAGGGTCGGCCCACATAGATAAATATAAATTTTATTTAATACAACTCAAACTCTAGTTTTTGGTGCCAAAAATGATTCCTTCATTTCTTGCTAATGTTTTGTTGATGAAGTCAGCCATGATCATGAGTTTCTTCAGCAATAGGGTGTCTTATGACAGTGATCAGATTCTAAAAGCTTCTCCTTTGACATCAATGACAACATTCCAACAATCTCCCCCTTTGTCATTGATGGCAACTCTGTAAAGTAATAAACTTGAAATGCAGCATGACCAATACTTCTCCCCTTGACAGAATTGCTCCCCTTGACTCTACTCCTCCCCCTTTAACATCAATGGCAAAGGGTATCTAGTGCTAAATGAATAAAACAATGAATAGCTCCCCCTGAACACATGTTTCTCTTGAAGAACTTAGTGAATGGACGAGAGTGATGTCACTCCCAATTTCTCCTTCAGGTACTCAAAAGTCTCTCTTGGAAGAGCCCTCGTGAGAATATCTGCAATCTGGTCCTTTGTAGCAACATACTCCAACTTTACTTGCTGCTCAAGTACTTGCTCCCTCAAGAAATGATACTTAATCGGAATATTCTTTGTCTTGGAGTGTATAACTAGATTCTTGGATATGTTGATGGCACTCGTGTTATCATAGAGTATGGGAATGGGACGCTTAAACTCAACCTTAACATCTTTCAAAGTCTGTTTCATCCATAAAATCTGTGTACAACAAGCTACTGCTGCAATATATTCTACCTTTGCTGTAGATAGGGAAACCGATGCTTGTTTCTTGCTTAACCAAGATACAAGGCATTTCCGAGAAAGAATGCTTCTCCACTAGTGCTCTTCGTGTCATCAACACTACCTTCCCAATCCGCATCCGTATATGCTGTAAGGGTGAAATCTTCACCCCTTGGATACCACAATCCAAAATCCATAGTCCCCTTCAAATATTTCAATATTCTCTTGACTGCATTAACATGGCTTTCTTTCGGGGCTGCCTAAAACTATGCTACCAAACCAACTGCTTGCATAACGTCGGGCCTTGTAGCTGTTAGATATAGCAAGCTTCCAATCATAGATTTATACATAGTCTGATTGGCCGCAGGAGAATCATCATCTTTGCTCAATTTGAAACTAATAATCATAGGTGTACTTATTGGATTACAATCTTCCATTTGAACTTCTTCAACGTTTCCTTAACATATTTGGTTTGTGATATAAAGCTCCCTTTATCTGATTGAGAGATTTGCAATCCAAGAAAGAAGATAGCTCACCTAGCATAGACATTTCAAATTCCTTCTGCATGTTTGAGGCAAAGTCTTGGCCCATCTTATCATTGTCACCCCCAAAAATGATGTCATCGACATGTACCACAACAATTAACAACTTATCTCCTTCATTCTTATTATACAGGTTGCTATCTGCTATTTCTCTTTTGTAGTCTTGCTCTTGGAGGTACTTGTCTAACCTTGAATACCAAGCCCTTGGGGCTTGTTTTAGTCCATAAAGGGCCTTCTTCAATCCACACACATAATCTTCTTTCTCTGATAAGATGAATCCTTCAGGTTGCTCAATAGACACTTCCTCTTCAAGATTTCCATTAAGAAAAGCTGATTTGATGTCCATCTGATAAACTTTGAAATTCTTTAAACTTGCAAGAGCTAAGAACATTCTGATAGCCTCTAATCTTGCAATAGGGGCAAATGTGTCTTAGAAATCTATTCCTTCAACTTGTGCATAGCCTTTGCACACAAGCCTTGCTTTATTCCTTGTGACTTCCCCATCTTCTTTCAGCTTGTTTCGAAACACCCACTTGGTTCCAATGACGTTCTTGTCCTTAGGTTTTGGGACAAGCTCCCAAGTTTCATTCTTCTTTATTTGATATAATTCTTCCTCCATAGCCTTGATCCAATATTTGTCTTCCCTTGCTTTTGAAAAGTTCTTTTTTTAACTTTGGAAAGCAAACACAGATTTGCATGATCTGTTGTATTTGCAAGTCTTCTTGTCTAAATTTCTGTGTCTTTGTCTCCAATAATTAGATCTTCAGGATGGTTCTTTTGAACAAATCTAGATGGTGTCTTGGGTGGTGCCTTTGATGGAGTCTTCGGACTTCTTTGCTCAACTTCTCAGTTTTCAATTTCTTCCTTTGTTTCTTCTTCTTTGCAACTTTCTTCCTTTTGATAATCAATTTCTTGTACTATCTCTTTTTGATGCCTTTCTTCGTCAACCCTTACATTTGCACTTTCAACAACTTTGTGCAATCTCTTGTTGTAGCATTTATAAGCTTTAATCCTTGTGGAATATCCAAGGAAGATACCCTCATCACTTCTTGAATCAAATTTTCCCAAATCTTCCTCGTCTCTTCTTATATAGCATTTGCTTCTGAAAACCTTGAAGTACTTTACTAATGCAAGCCTTCCCTTCCAAAGTTCATATGGGGTTTTGTTGTTGTTTACCCTGATTTGTGCTTGGCTTGAAATGTATACAGCTGTATGAACTGCTTCTTTCCAAAAAGTATCAGCTATCTTGGATTCATTGAGCATAGCTCTTGCCATACCTTGAATGGTTCTATTCTTTCTGTCAACTATTCCATTTTGTTGTGGAGTTCTTACAGCTGAATATTTTCTCCTTATCGCATGCCTTTCACAATATTCTTCAAATTCATTTGAGGTAAATTCTCCTCCTCTGTCAGATCTAAGACATTTGACCTTCAACCCTATTTCATTCTCTACTAAGGCTTTGAATGCCTTAAACCTCTCTATTTCTTAAGATTTTTCTTTAAGAAAAGCTGCCCAAGTCATACTAGAATAATCATCAATCAACAACATGAAATAACTCTCACCTTGCAAGCTTTTCATCCTTGTTGGCCCACACAAATCAGTGTGAACAAGTTCTAAAGGCTTTGTCCTAGAATATTCCTTAGATTTGAAGCTTGACACTGTTTACAAATAACATTTGAGGGCTTTGCTATCTTCGGCATGTCCCTTACTGCTTGCTTTTTGCTCATCTTTACAATGTTGTCAAAATTCAAGTGTCCCATCCTTCTGTGCCACAACCAATTCTGATCTTTTTGCCCCATATAACATTTCTCATTTTTGATTTCTTTGAGAATGTATAGATTATCATCTGTTCTATAAGCATATGCTATCAATTTTCCATCTTTCATGATTGTACATCCTTTAGAATGAAACATGAAGGTGTGCCCTTGGTCACACAACTGACTCACACTTAGGAGATTATGCTTCAGTCCTTCAACATATAAGACATCCTTAGTTTTAGTTCTTCCATTATCCAAACTAAGTGTGTCTTTTCCTTTTATGCTTGTTGTAGCATTGTCCCCAAATTTTACCGTTCCTTCATTCACGTTGTTTAGAGAGAGAAATTTGCTTTTGTCACTAGTCATGTGGGTTGAACAATCACTGTCAATATACCATTTGTCTTTCTCATCTTGAGCATGTGGTGCAACTTGTACAAGCATGGATTTTTCTTTCTTTTCTTGTTGCTTCTTTTTCCAAACCTTATTTGATTCATCCTTCTCCTTATTTTGTCTCGAAGGTTCGGGAAAAATAGTTCTGCAAAAACGTGTAGTGTGCCCAAAATTGTTGCACTTGTGACATATAATGTTATAATTCATTAGAGGAGCAAATGAGCTATAATTCCTCTTCGTGAATTCAAAATCATTCCTTGCGCAAACTCTACAATTTACTACTTTATGCCCAAACTGGTTACATGAAAAGCATGTATAATTACCAAAGACATGATATTATAATAACTTCTTTTAGAAACAAACCAATGTATGTGTCTTGCTGAGAATAGAAAATGGAATGCACACATTTTCTATAGAGAATCCCCCTTTAATAGAGTTGATTTAACAAGAAGAGTGATGTTATTATTCAGATACTGGCTTTTGTAGTGATTTTTTAATGATTATATTTTTCATAACATTTTAAAGGATTAATGTACTAAAAGATGCTGGCTATTTTCATAGGGTGGGGCACAAATGAGGGCTTAATTATACAAATACTAGGACATAGGACTGCAGCACAACGGAAACTAATCAGACAAACATATTTTCAATTGTATGGAGAAGATCTTCTGAAACGATTAGAATCAGAGCTTTCAAGTGACTTTGAGGTATGCACAATCAGCTATATACTTCTGGTTCCCGATTAGAAAATAAATGTTATTTAATAAATGATATGCATAGACAGGGGTTATTGGTAAATGAGACATTTCTCTCTGATGTTTCAACTTGACCAACTTTCTGTTAGTCTTTTAGATGAAGGAAATTATGCTCAGAACCTGTGGATGTGAATTGTCTTCTAACCTTGAAATTGTATGTGAAAAAGAGAGCTGTGTTCCTCTGGACACTTGATCCGGCTGATCGTGATGCTGTCTTAGCCCATGAGGCAATAAGGAGGTGGGACCCAAAGAATAAATCCCTTCTAGAAATTTCCTGTGCTCGAACTTCAGCTGAGCTATTGATGGTAAGGCAAGCTTATCATATACGATACAAGAAGTCTCTCGAAGAAGACATTGCTGCACATACAACAGGAGATTTTCGAAAGGTGAATCTTCTTGATTGATTTTAATTATTCTTTGATTGTCACTAAGAAGTCTGTGTTTCACATCCATGCTGCAAATATCACATATGGGAAAAATGGAGAACATAAAGTTGGCCAAAAAAAACTACAAAGACCATGATCATTAATGTAAATAAAATATTTTCATTCCTTTTGTAAACATGAGCACCGTTTTTAAATTTTTTGTTATTTTTAATCCATAAAAATGAAACTACACTAAAAGATTTTTGGACAACTTAAATCATCCAAATTTGTTCTTTTGTTGTAAATGCACTTGTTCTTTATATATGATAGTTTGATATACCCCTTTTCTTTTTTGCTTCAACTTATGTTCCTCTTTAATGTAAATGTTTCCTTCTTACCACAATCATCAGTCTGTCATGTATCAGACTCTCAAGCAGAATCATCTTGATTCTTTTATGTGTGTGTGTGTGTATGTTTTGATTCAGTTGATGATTTTGTGAATTAAGTGTATAATGAAATATAAACTCTGTATGGATGTTGTCTTGATGTGCTGTAAGTCTTATAGCTGATTCTCTTACTTGTATGTCATCTGTTTGCCATGTGACCACCTTATTTTGTTTTTATCTTCATCTTATACGTAATTTGTTTTCATCCACTTACTTTTGCTCCTCTCTTGCACAGAAAGACAGCTCTATTTTTCTGTTTTTTCTCCAGTGGTTTGAGATCGTTCTAAAATTGGAAGGTCATCTTCTGCTCACTCAAATTGAGAGACACTATAGGTAGAGACATAGAAATGGTTTTGAAGGCAAATATTTGGACATTACAAACATATTTTTTGTGGAGTTGTAACCCTGTCAATATTTATAATATTGGGGGAGTTTATGACCTTTTGAATAACTATTCTACAAGACAACAACATTCAGGGGGTCTCACTAATCTTATTAGTAATCAATCAAAAAAGCAGTTTGAACTATCTTTGAAGTTTCTGTATGTATTTTTAACAATGCCTTGGAACCTGCTCCAATTTAAGCATTAGAGATGATATATCTTGCAAAATGTTTTTCTTTGATACTTAACATGAATCTGTAGTAATTATCACAAGTAAAAAGAGAATAAAAGGGAGATTGTCAATAAAAGTAACATGTGATTATAATAAGTACAATTCGTATATTTATGCAATAATTTTTGTTGCCAGTCTTGGAAATGATTATATGGAATAGCTATTTATAATGCTAATTTCTGTGTATTTACGTTCCTCTCCCAGCTCTTGGTAGCACTTGTAAGTTCATACCGGTATGAAGGTCCAGAAGTGGATATGCATCTAGCAAGAGCTGAAGCAAAGCAGCTGCATGGAGCTATAACAGAAAAGGCAGCCAATCATGAAGAAGTAATCCGAATTATAAGTACAAGGAGCAAACCCCATCTGAATGCTACATTCAATCACTATAGAGATGAATATGGTCATCATATCAACAAGGTTTGATCTTGCGAACTAAGTTTCAATTATTCTTGTACAATCGGTTTCATTCCTTTTACCTATTTATTTTTATCACACTATGGTAAATTACTGAATTCATAATAGATATTCAAAAGTACTCTATTTGCTTCTGTTGGAATTGGTTTGAAAACTTCAGCTCATATTTTGTTACACTCTGAATGGTCTTATAAACTGTGTCTTTCATGTTGAAACGTATGCTTCTCAAGCATGCAAGAATGGCATTTAGCATTGCATGTGTGCTTGAATATCTTGATTTTACTGATTTTCAACATTGTATTTTTAAACATGTTTAGCTTTCTCAACAATCCTTATTCAACTTGAATATTGTTATTTGTCACACGTTGTTTGTGAAGAATTGAGAAGTTACCAACATTTAAGCTACTTCTCTCTGTATGTTGAAATTTTTTCCCGTTTAAATTATCACTTTGATGACTGTTGATTCGGAGGTCCATGCTAAAGGGGATAACATTAAATTGGTAATTATTATTTTCTTTGATTTGCATGGGTGTTTTCATATTTTGTTATGCATCTGATGGTTCATCCATGTAGAATTGTTTGGTGAATTTGTTTTTATGTTCATTAGAAAAACAATACCCATTAAACTATAATTGATTTTTTTTTATAAACTGAAATCAACTTCATCCTTTCCAAATATAAAAAGAAAGGCTACTATGAACTATTCGACCATAGCATAGCATACACATGCACCTTATGTGATTGGAAGAGGAAGTTCTATAGAGTTATACATGGATTAGTTGGAGGCAAACATGAAGGAAATGGAGAATCAGAAGTCACCAGGTCTGGATTATCTGGTAGAATTCTACAAAAAAATTGTGGAATGAGATTAGACAGTATTATTGAAAAATGTATCAGGAAATTCTCAAATTGGAGAGAATAAACTGAAATCAATCTCATCTATTTCAAATATAAAATCAAGCCTAATGAGATTTATTAGACCACAATATCCACATACACCTATCTTATGTCATTGAAAGGGGAAGTTCTAGAGAGTTATACTTGAATTAATAGGAATCAAATATGAAGGAAATGAAGAATGAGTAAGTTGCCATGGCCGGATTAACTAATAGAATTCTATTAAAAATTGTAGGTTGAGATTTTATTTTTCAGAGATCTACCAAGAAACCTTTAAAACAAAAATCAATGGAGAATTTGGTTGAAGCAGACCTAATTGAATCCATTCCAAAATGTTTCAAAAGGTAAATGGCCGAGGAGTGGGTAGCCTATAATACTCTTTACGACATTTTAAAATGGGTTTATTAGGAAACTCAATCTAAATCCCTTTTCAAATTCTTGTTTCTTGAATAGTCAAAAGAGAGATTTTCACTTTCAAAAAGGTGTGTCCATTCTTAATAATCTTATCATTAGATGGGAGAGCCTCAAGGGGCTTGTGGATCTTCTGAAAAAAGCTCTCTTATCGAATATAAACTTTGGCATGGCTTACTAAGGGATTGAATGAGAATTCATTTTGAACAGGTTGGACTGGCTTGGCTAAGTTTTCTCCTTTTATAGGTTGTAAAGAATCTCTTCATATATTATTCCACAATAAGTGTTGGAAGTCCAGGCGCCCTCCTTGAAAAGGGGCGCCTAGCATGTTGGGACTTAGAAATTTTTCGATATTTTCAAATTTTCACTTGTTTTGCATCCAACGAAGCCTGCTTCTAACTTTGACGATCCGACAAACTAGCACTATCAACTGATAAACCTTGTTTGATCATGACAATCTCATGTTTGAAAACTGCTGAAGTGATCCCCAACTTCGTATTGGCATCTGATGTCATCTCATCACGATTGCACGTGATCGAAACTACCAACGGAGATTGAATTGGAGAAAGGCATGTCAGAATCAAAAATATTCTAAGGCGTGAAGACTTGGGTGCCCCTCTTGGCCAAGGGCGCCTAGCATTGCTAGCCTTAGCCATTTTTTCATTATTTTCAAATTTTTCTTTGCGTATTCCCGCTGGGAGCCAGTAACCCTAGTTTGACTATCGTTTCCCGCTAATTTGTGAACAACTGAGACTGGAAGTCAGTCAATTCGGCAAGCCTGATCAAATTTGAGATGAATGATACCTTCTACCAGCCTCCGTTACTATGTCTGATTGATTTCTCGAGATTCGAAACTGGGTTGATGAAGGCGTTTTGACGAATTTTTGAATGGATGAAAATTTTTCTAAGGCACAAGAAGTCGGGCGCCCTCCTTGAAAAAACACGCCTGGCTTTGCTAGAGTTAGAATATTTTTCGAGATTTCAATTTTCCTTTGACTTTCTTTGTTTTGCATGAAATACCTCCGTTTGATCTACAATTTTCAATGTCTGACAGACCTTGTGAATTGGATGATGGATTCATTGAAGATCCTGAACATATCTAAGATGATCTCCAGCTTTTCCCAACCCTAAAATTGCTTTTGACTGTTTTGACCAGATCTAAATTGAGTTGAAGAATCAAATTGCACATTTTCCGAAAAATGGAAAAAATAAACTAAGGCATGAATCTCTAGGCGCCCTTCTTCTCCAGGGGCGCCTAGCATCTCTAGACTTAGAATATTTTCATGATTTTCAATTTTCATTGACTCCTTTGCCCTCTGCTTCACATTCGCCAATTGCGTTCACCGTTTCTCATGCATTGAACGACGGAAGCTGAAAAATGACTAAGGCATTGCCTGCTAGGTGCCTTGACTGGACAGGGGCACTTGGACTTCCCAGTGTTAGAAATTTTTCACAATTTTAAACTTTTTTGAATTTCCCTCCTTTGTTCACCGTTTTGCGTGCATCTTTCGTCATTTCACGTCATCTATGCAGCATTTGAGACTTTGAAACTGACACCTGGCTGTTGATCTTCCTCCATTGATGACCTCTAAGCTCCTGATGTATCTTCTAAAAAAGCAGAATAGACCCACCAAAGAAATCCTGATCTTTCGATGATTCTGATTGGACCAGCCTGATCAAGAAGTATTGTCAACCAATCAAAATCAATTAGAGCCTTGGAAACAAAGACTCTATTTTTAGAAACTTTCTAACAATAGAAAATTTCTATTTTTAGAATTTTTTGCTAGCATCCATTTGACAACAAACCCAGAAAACCCTAAATCAAGCCTATTTTTAGAATTTTTGATTTTTGACGACAATTTTTATAAGACTTTGACCATTCTTTACAAAATGCCTTAATGAAGCAAAAATTTTAATTTTGGGCATTACAAAATCTTCTTTGTTGACGGGAACCATAGTAGTTTTTGATGATACCAAAGATTTTGGGGATGGTAGACAAATGGATAATAGTCAAGAAGAAGAAAGAATCCTCTTTAAAATAAGGCAAAGCTTTGCACGCTACAACTCTTTATTCCCATGACAAGAAGGATAAGATGTGCTGTTTAGAAAATAGTTTTTTTATTGATTAATTAGATGGGAATCTATTGGGGCCCGAACCTTGGAATGAAGAAAGATAGTACACATTACAAGAAAAATCATTAACTAGATGGGGGATCTATTTTTGGGTCCTGATCTTTGGAATGAAAAATGATAGTACATAATATTGATTGAGGAAAACCACAACAATCCTTTCTCTTTCTTGCTTGTAGATCTAAGCATAGAGGAAGTAATTTTCTTACATTTACCAGATTTCTAATTGGAAACCAAAGTCCAAACCACACCTCTAGGAAGATCTAGATCAAGCTACTTCCTTGACAAAAGAGGTTGTTCTTTACAAGGAGAACAAACCTTATTCAAAGAAATGAAAGGTTCTATAGGAGGCTTACTGGTTGCCACCACCGTAGCTAAAGGGAATGAAGGAAGAACTTCATTCAACTTTGGAGCATTGGAATTTAGCTTTTAAGAAGACACTGCAGGGATTTTCGGGGATGGTGCTGCATTGGCTGAAGCATTCTCCAACATAGGAACCTTCTCTTGAGGGCCCTTAGACAGTGAACAAGCCTCCATATGAGCACCTAAAATGGTGAAGTGGTGGGGGAGAACTTCCTTCCACCATGAAGCTTGGCTAGCAGATTTCCAGTCAATAACATGTCCCATAGGAAAGTACCTCTAGCAGCAGAAAGCAAGACCCTCATAATCCAATAGCTGCTTCCAAGAACAATTTGCAACTTTCAAAGAAATAACTTCTTGAAGATCTTTTGAAAAATCTATCTCAACCAAAATGCGATAAAAATTTGTGTGAGAGAAAGCTGAAGTGGCCACATCTATTTGAATAGATCTGCTCAAGGAGTATCTATTTGCAACAAAACAATAGTCAATCCAAAATTGGAGGAGATTAGGAAGCCTAACCCAAATTGGCACGACATTAGAAGATTCTATTAAAGAATTGAAATCGGGGAACCTCATGGCTTCAAAAGGAGTGCATGCCTTCTCCCGTGCTTAAATTCAAACGAATAGTAAAATCTTGATCTTTGAGAGATTCAAACACTACATTGAAAAACCCTTGTACATGGGGGTAGATTTCAAGTTAACTCTCCATGTCAGGCTGCTAGCAACTAGACATCCATTTATGAATTTTGGGAACACTTGGCCAGAGCTGATTAAAACGGAAGACCACACCATATTCAGAGAAGTACTGTTCACCTTTCAAATTCTCTTCCCAAAAGACTAAAACTGCGGATGTCTTGGAGCAGTTGAGGGGCTTTAACACTACCCTTACTTTTGGTGGCAGATCCTGACTTTTCAAGGCATCATCCTCTAACCTAGTAGATTCCATGTCCTAACTCACAATAGATGCAAACAATATTTTGGGCGAAACACCAGTAACAGCCCCTCCTACTCTGCCACGAGATGTGAGCTCTGACCTATCCTGAGCATCCAGAGAAGAAATGTGAACAGCATTAATTGCCCCCACACCTGCAACAAGAATCCTATCACCTACCACTATGAAAGGCACAGCAGATCTGGTTGGCTTGAATCCTAAATCTAGTAGCTGGTTAGGGTTCGAAGGGGAGTGACAGCAGGGAGAAGCCATTGTTGATGCTATCTTGACCTCCTAAATGGAAAAAAAGCAAAATAGCAAATCTTATTAGTTTGGGGAGTGGGGCGGTTAGAGTTTTTTTTTTCTTGCTGGTCGAAAGCAATTTTCACACTTGAAATGTATTATACTTTCAATAGTTTAGTAAAAAGACAACGGACCCTACACCCTCAGTTTACATAGCATAAAAAAGTGTAAGATACTCCTAATATCCACCTAAGCTAGATGAATATACTAAGGTGTAAATTAAATAATAATTTACACCACCACCAATAATAATGATAATAAATAAATAAACTTAATAATAATGTAGACTAGATAGTAAGATGTATTCCACAGTAATTTATTCTTTGAGGCAAGAGTTTCCTAAAATTAAATGGCTGAAGTTAAGGCATGCCTTCTACTTCTTTCAGGGTTTATAGAAACATACATTTTTAGAGGTAAAGAAATTTTAATGAAATGTTTTTTAGGATCCAAATATTTTCAGAAGTTAAAGAAGCGTAATAATTTTTTTTTCCTGAATTCTCTATATTCTACAAGGTGGCAAAATTTTAATATTTTCCAATTTGATTAAACTCTTATATGACTTCATATAAAATGGACAAATTTTTAAAGAAAATAGTCAATTAATAGACATTGAGGCAAATCTTATTCACTTTTTGAAAAGGCTTTTGTGAAAAACAGCCAAATGGTGAACGCTAGATATACAATTTTTCCAGCTACCATTTGCTGTCATTGTCATGTCTGTATTTTGTGGGACAGCAAATTCTTAGGGGAAGGAATAGCTTCTTGTCTGTTAATTTTTCCAGTAAGTAGAAATTCTGGTATCTGGCATTTTAGAAAGAAGTTGAAATCCTTGTGAGTCCTTAAATAAAGACTGAAGAGGCATGTGGCCTATTTTGTGAATTGCATTGCAATCACTTCATAGTATCGTTAAACCTATCTTTCCATCATTTATGATGAAACATCATTAGATTTTAACATTCGATTTTATGTAGACATTTCATGGATGCTATTCTTCAATCTTTATTGTTCCATTCAAGGAACACTCTTACATAAATATTTTGTATAATTTCTTTCAAAATATTATTCATTGTTGACATAACATTCGCCTGTCTAGGTATATCTTCATTAAACTTTTAGGGTGAAAATTTCTGTAAGAGAAAACGTAGGGGAATCCAATATTAATTTCTTACTAAAATCAATGCGGTCTCATTATAGTTATCAACTAGGATGTCTGCTTTTTCATGTGTAGTTTGTTGCCATAATCTTTCATTTTGGGCATGTAAAGCTTCTATTTTAATTGGGTTTGTATTACAATCCTAGTTATGTTAGTGATTCATTCTTTGATGAAGTCATTTTTTAAAAGGGATATGACAATTCTATTGTATGACATTTTGATGCAATTCCTTTTTGTCTAGAAACATTTCATTAAAATATGAGGTAAACATCTGAACTTGCAGGTGGAGCATCACAATCACAAAGTTGTCTTGTATATTGATGTTCCAATTGCAAATACAATTATAAAAAGCATTAATCAGTCATGTTTTTAGTACTTCCATTGGGAAAACTGGTTTGAGAGGGAGAGAAATGAAAGTGATCGGTAGGATGATCATCCTCGGGCACTTGAGAAGGCATTTCATTGCAGTAGTTCATCTTATGCTGATAGTTCAATGCAACTGTTGTCATTAGCTTTTTGACCTCTCCAAGAGCTCAAAGAGTTTATTTCTGATACCAGTTTGAACATTTTAAGAAAATTATTCTAGAACCTAAATGGCATGTTGTTCATTGTATCCAGGCCTTGAAAAGCGAAAGTCCCGATGACTTCCAGGATGCATTGCGAATTGTTATCAGATGCATTTGTTGTCCTGAAATGCACTTCACCAAGGTAAGAACCATAAATGGTATGATTTCCACACTTGTACACAACCAACCAAGCTGGTTGAACCAACCATAATGTCTCAACTTTCTGGGTCCAATATGTCAGCAAGAAATAATTTAAACACAGGGAAGTACAATCTTGTCTGTTCATACTAGTGATTCTCATATGCTATGTCTATCAAAAAGCTCTTAAGAAAATCATCTTAAGACCATTGCCATTGATTGTCTTCTAGGCAGTTTAATCTGATTCTATTTTATTCTATGCAGGTTCTGCGTTTGTCAATGGAAAAAATTGGGACAGATGAATTTCCACTTACAAGAGTGGTTGTAACACGTGCTGAGGTTGACATGAAGCACATCAAAGAAAACTACTTTAAACGAACGAGCAAGAAACTGGAACACGCAATAGCAGCTGATACCACTGGAGACTACCAAGATTTCCTGCTTACATTGATAGGCAAAGATGATGCGTGAGCTTGTTCATTTCCATAGGAGATTCAAAAACCACATATATGCCTGATATAAATAGCTTAACAACGTTGGATGTTTAGATTTACTGAAAGTACAGACAATTTTATGTTGGTTATATTTGTTTTATTCAGATCTAACTGCCAATGCTTAGATTATAATTGTGTAAGAGAAATATATCTTTGCGTGGAATTATGTATTTTAAGTTCCATTGATTTTAAAGTGGATCATATATGCATAGATATAGGAACCCTCTAAGATAAAGCTTTTGCATTATTTCTATGAATATAGTATCAATAAATAAAACGGCTACATGCAAGTTGGGTCTCATCCTAGTTCTTTAAGGCTTGTTTACAAATTTTAGATCCAGATCGGGTTAAATAAGTTAAAATCCATTGGCTGGGAAACCTCCTGATTGGATTACAGGCTCAAGGATGTTGATAACATGCTTCTTAATTCAGGGTTAGACTTAAACTTCAAATATTTCCCATGCAATTGCTAGAAGTTTCTCTTGAATTCTAAGTTAGCTGATACTCTGTTGTACTTGTCATATTCAATAGAGATGCATTATTTCTATGGATATAGTATCAATAAATAAAACGGCAACATGCAAGTTGGGTCTCATCCTAGTTCTGTAACTTGTTGTTTACAAACTTTAGATCCAGATTGGGTTGTAGTTAGCAAAATAATTATATTAGTAGTTAGAATAGTTTCTTGAATGTAACAGTTGGAAGTTGCTGATGGTTGGTAGTTCTCAGCAACTGTAGGCCACTTTTTATACTCCTATTGTAATCGAGAACGGGTACCGCATGTATGGAATTTCCTCGAACAAACTTGTGTAAACTGTGAATGAAATATATCGATACATCATTGTGTAATTGTTGTTGAGTATAGTTTTTGACATTTATTGTATTGTGTACGTTGTGATAATTGCATAAATAAATTAGGTAGTGAACAATTGGTGTCGTTGCTTATAAGAATCTTGGTAGAATATGAAGGTCGGTCAAGAAAAATGGAAATATAAATGGGGCAATTAGTAGATGAACTAGTGCAATCCAACAAAGAAAGAGAAAACAATCTCACACAAGATCTTGTGAACATGTGGGACATATTCATCAAGCACATTTGGAGGGAAGCCACCAGGAGATAGACCCTCAAGATGTGATTTGTAACAATTTACGAGTAAATGACGAAGTAGAACATATGTTGAACCGAGTACCAAGACTTCTTGCATGACACTTTTATCATTCTATAAGACTTTTGTGTAGAGAAAAAACAAGAATGTTGTCAACAAATATTACAACAATACGAGGAAAGAAATCAAAGGGAAGAGCGTGATGTCGACAAATGATGCACATCTAGAAATTAATGCCCCAATATTTGAATAAAGACTAGAAAAAATCATAAAGCTGTCACGAACCATTAGATGAAAAAGTTATATCTATAAAGATAAAGGAACAAGGGGAACGAAGGAGAAGATTGAAGGGGAATAGTTGAGGAAATCAAAGGGTTTTTGATCCAAAGCTCAAACCCTTCTAGGAGTAAAGCCGAAGCATAAGCCAAAGCCATAGTTGGGAAGAGAAAAAAGACTTTCACAACCAAAGAATATACGAAGGGAGAGTGGGAGGAAATAGCAAGGCATTTGTTGCTCCTCGACGAAATGTATGTAGATCTTGTCGATCAAGCCAAAAAACCATTTGTACCATAATGTTAGTCGAAGGGGAGGGAGAGCCTGCAGATGTATTGATAGAAACGTACGAGAACAATATACAATGTATTTTAGAACTCTTACTTGTAGAAAAGCAAAGAATTTAAGGATTGAAGCCTAAAACTTAGGACGAAGGGACCACAAAAAAGATCTCAAGGGTAACCTGGATGTGACAAACATTGAGGAAGGGCAAGTAGGGGATTCATACGGGGTCAAGAGTGCAAGAGAAGCATTGACATGTATAAATTAAAACTCTTCAGTCATGTTCTAGCCAGAGAGGGTGCACTAGGTAAGAAGGATGGTGACTCCCCCAGCAAGTCTAAACGTTGAGAGGCAATTTTTTTTTGAAGTTCGTAAGAAATGGATCAAAGGATCTTTAGATGACATTGCAAAATGTGTGAAACAAATTGGATAGTCAATGGCCAGGATGACAAGGCCCATTGGTTGAGAACATTCCTAGCAACCTTGTGGGGTATAGCCATAGATCGATATACAAAGCTCGAAGCAACCTCTAAAGCCATGTAGATTTATTGAAAAAAACATTTGAGGAAGAATTTAAATTTCTTTGGGGTGACAAAGATATTGTAGTAGAAATCTACAATACAAAACAAGAGAAACATGAAAATGTGAGTTTATAATCATAGGCCCAAGGAACTTTTGGTAAACTTAAAAATCAACCTACGAATGGATTGAAGAAGAGGTGGTTCTTTGAAGGGTTGATTCCTTTACTAAGGAAGAAGATGAAAGTTGTGTCACCCTTCTATGTCAATGCTTATAATTGAGCAATGGATATAGAAAGTGAGGACAAAACATCTTCCCAGGGAAAAAGAAAGACAAAAGAAGATGAGAGTTTAGACAAAAGCAATGATAACAAATCAAAGGTTGTCCAAGTCTTGAGAAGGGCTACGCTAAGAATGATGAAGGAATTGAAAGTGAAAAAAGCAACTACCAAAGAAAATAAGGAACTGTGGTGTACAGATGCAAAATAAGTCATATCAAAACAAATTGCCCCTATGAAATTGGTGTGTGACATTTGTCAAGTCTTGGGACATTCCATTAAGGAATGCCCATATTATCTAAAAACAAGAAGCACACAAGTGCTCTTCTCACAAGGTGAGCAATCTATCCCATCAAACACATTGCTAGAGCAATAGAATAACAATAATAATGCATCACTTGGTGAGTATTGTAATAGGAGAGGGAACGATAATCAGTTCAACAATAATAGTGGGGTGAGAAACACAATTCAGTATGATGCCAAAGGAAGACCCATTATACAATGTCGCGAATGCAATAAATAGGGATATTTTGCCAATGAATGTAAAAAAAGACCATAACAAGATTGGAATGCTATGGAAGTCGTGTGATCTAGGTGATCATGAAGACATGGATTGTCCAAAACTAAAAGACAATAACATGATAGAAGTGGAAGGACAAGATGAGGTAGTTTTGATCGTCACCAAAGCACAAACTAAGAAGGTTATATATCCAGACCCTCGTACAGAAAAAGAAAGACTTCAAGAAGCAAATGTGGAAGTGGAGTAAGCTATGGCAAAGGAATGAAGGGTTTCCAATGAAACAAGTACCTCCACACGATCAAAATCTAAAAAAAAGTATTATGAGGTAGGTGTTACAAACCACTATACCTATAAGAATGGCAAACCTCCTACAAAGTATGCCATAATTGAGAGTGGCAATCACAAACATAGTAGGAGACGGCCAAAAATAAAAATAAGAATGTATAAGAACAAACATAATAATAGAACCCCTATCACACGAAGAGTAAGTCATTGATTCGATGTTGTTGGCAATAAACATGAGGAAGAAACTAGTTGTTGTGCATATGTAGATCTTGGGAAAAACCTTGACAAATACAATTGTCAACAAAGGATCAAGAGTAAATGTATTTCCAGAAGACACATGGAAATGTCTCGAGAAACCAACCCTTTGGCCATTGACCTTCCAACTGGTAGGAGCAAATCAACACAAAACTAAACCATTAGGGGTACTGATGGTATAGAAGGTAATGGTTGAGACAATAATTCTTGCTAACTTTCGTGGTTATCCCCTCAAAGAAGAAAGCTTATGAAACACTATTGGGGAGAGGATGGCTAATAGCAAGGAAGGTGGATAACAATTGGAAGAGTAACACCATATCAATAAATAATAAAGGAAGAAAGTACATCATTGACTTGAGAAACTAGGCAATGAGTGATGAGGTTGCTTCTTCCAACTCAAAGTTGGAGGGAGGAGAAACATGGGTAGAAGAGGAGAGGTTTCATGGAGCTAAACAATGAAAGGGTACTTAACCTCCAACATTGTTCAAAACACGAGGCAAGTTCGTTAAGCAGACTTTTTCATCGACAATTAGAGGATTATGAAATATTCTAGCAAGATTGCAATATAATATAGATCAGAGAGATTGACGAAGAAGAAAACAATCAAGCAACAACAAGTCGTATGTTCCCTCTGAAATACAAAGTGTACAAAGGAGTTGCTAAATTGGATGATAGACCAACCCATAACCTCAAACAAGACAAGTTAATAAAGTATGAGGAACCAATGATGAAGAATTAAACTTAGGAGAAGAGGGTAGCCCCCAGATGATCATGATAGGAGGCGACTAAGACTCAATGCTCAAAATTGTTGCATTTAAAATTTTTATGGAGTGCAAAGACCGTTGAATTACAAAGATCTGAAGGGAATACCATTGGAGCTTTGCATACATAAAATTTCCCTAATACTAGGAGTGTAATCCGTACGGAAACAACCATATAGAATGAACAAAAACTACATAGAAAAAGTCTAAGAGGAAATACAAACTATGCTAGAAGCGGGCATAATCTTCAAAGTATAGATCGGTGATTAGGTCTTTCTGATAGTAATGTCATTGAAGAAAGAATCCAAGCAAATCCAGATATGTGTGGACTTCATAAGCCTCAATGCAGTGACCATCAAGGACCCATTTTGAATTCCCTTCACTGATTAAATCCTTGAGGAAGTTGCAAGTCATGAAATATACTATTTTATGGATGACTTCTCAAGGTATAATCAAGTGAGTATAATAGAGGAAGACAAAATGAAAAACCACATTTGTGGTGGAGGATGGAGTCTATGCATATAATTAGTTGTCGTTTGGACTATGTAATGCTCACACTACCTTCCAAAGAATAGTTCTACACATCTTTGACAAGATGTTGATGGGGAACTTTAAAGTGTTTCTTGATGATTGGTCGATCTACAATGAATAGGAAACCCATTTGAAGGCTCTCATTAAATGTATGGAATGGTGCAGATATGCACGATTGGTTCTGAATCTAAATAAATGTTGGTTTATGGTATTGCAAGGTAAATTACTCGGACATAGTTTGAAAACTAGGATTAAAGACCAACCTAAATAAAATAAGGGTAACTATGTGGATGGAAGCACCAAAGAATGTCATGGGAGTTAAGTTATTCTTGGGCCATCTCAACTATTACCGACGACTCATAAAGAACTTTGCTCAATTGTCCTACTCATTGAATATGCTTATGAAAAGGGTCAAATATTCATATGGACAAAAGATCAGGATAATGCATTCATTGAACTAAAGGTATACCTAATCAATTCTCCCATCCTTGCATACACAAATTGGAATAAAGAGTTTCATGTACATGTTGATGCAACAAACTTTGTGATTGGAGTAGCATTAGCACAAGTGGGATTGCAAGGGTTGGATCATCGGGTGTTCTTCACCTATCAATTCTTATCAAAGGCATAATGTAACTATAGTACAACAAAAAGGGAAGTGTTAGAAATGGTTTACTCTACACAGAAGTTTCAACATTATCTCCTAGGCCTTAATGTACTTAGTTAATAAACCAAACATCCAAGGATGGGTAAGAAGATGGTTCTTATTATTGCAAGAACTCACATTCACCATCATTGTACAACTAGGGAAGAGTCACATGATAGTAGACCAATTGTCAAAGATAAAGTTAGGTGAACCATCAGAAGGCGTGAATGAAGTTTTTCCAAACACCCATTTTTTTCAAATAACAACATTGCCTCCCTGGTATGAGCACATTGGATAGTTCTACACCAACATTTCTGAAGGAGATGCCACTTGGGGAAAGAAAAAATATTAGCCCTCAAAAGCAAAACATTTCAACTCATCAATGGATTTTTGTATAGAATGGGATCAAATCATGTTCACAAATGGTGTGTCATGCAAGAAGAAATAAAAGGCATACTAGAAGGAGCACATGAAGGACTGGTAGGAGGCCACATGGGACCAAATGCCACAACAAGAAAAGTTCTTATGGCTAGTCTTTAGTGGTTGAAACTACATGGAAACCCACAAGAATGGGTAGTCGAATGTTACACCTATTGGAGGATGGGGAAACCATTGAAAAGATACTATGTGCCACCCTTGCCATTAGAACCACAAGAGACTTTTGAGAGGTGGAGACTAGATTTTATTGGCTTGCTCAAGGTTAGCCAATTACACAGGTTTAGATACATTGTTGTGGCTATTGATTACTTAACCAAATGGGTAGAAACCAAAGAATTACCAGGAAACACTACACTCAATACGATGAGATTTATCTATGAAGAAATTGTCACTAGGTATGGTATTCTTGTTCAGATTACTAGTGACAGAGGATGTCACTTTGTGAACTATGTAATTCACTTGATCACGATCAATTTTTGAATATTTCACACCCTCTCAAGCCCCCACTATCCAAGAGAAAATAGGTAGGTCGAATCACCAAACAAAGTACTCATTTCAATCATCCAAAAATATTATGGCATTGAAGAAACAGATTGGGAGGAAAAATTACTAGTTGTGATATGGGCCTATCAAACAACGTATAGAGTAACTATGTGGCACACACCCTTTCAACTAGTGTATGGTCAAGAAGTGATAGTCCCTATTGAGTACATGGTACCAAGCGTAAGGATTGAAGTGGAGAACCAACTAGGTGATACCAAAAGTCTAAAAGAAACTTTCGATTAAACAAGCTTGATGAAAGAAGAGTGCTACCACAATGGGCAATGGAGCGATGCAAAAGTGATAAAAGTATTGGCATGAAAAGAACCTTCAACGAATGAATTTCCACCTGACCAGTTAGTTTTAAAGTACAATGGTTGTAACAAAGTAAAATCGGGTAAATTCAAGGTAAGGTGGTTGGGACCCTTTAAAATAAGAGAAATATCAAAGAATGGAGCCATAAAATTAGAAATCTTGGATGATAGCATCAATGGGTCTAAATTGAATCTGTACAAAGAGAAAAGAAGCCACCTTGGAAATCAATATGTTGGATTGGATGACTACGGAGAATGAAGTAGTACTAGAGGAAAAATTTATCATCAAGAAGCCCGATGGAGTCACCATAGCTCAAACACATCCGCATTTAACAAAGCGTCTATTTGGGCCACTAGCCAAGTGGATGTGACTATATGGAAAACAAAGACTACATGTTCCATATTTTGGACAGACAATGAGACACATTAGCTATGAATTGAACTCATCCAACTCAAATGAAGTATGCCGAAGAATACAACAACAAGATAAAAATGAAAGATTGTTACCAACCAATGAAATAATGTATAGATCAAGAAGATGAACAAGGCTTAGATCTATGACCAATAATGATTGTCAATTATTACATGGTAGTAGGGTGATTAGAATATGATGAAGCAATACAAGAATACACAAAGAAGTACAATTTAATGTCACTGCCAACAACAATGCCATGTACCAACGAACTTTGGAAAATGGTACACAATCCTATAGCCAGTCCATCCATACAAGGAGATGAAGTCAGATGGTGCCAACAATGAGGAGGAATATTTATCGACACTCACCAAAAAATAAATGAAGATATGGAAGGGACTCCTATGGTTGAAAAGATTCTTGAATTGGTGTGAAAATGAAAGCTTTAAATGACAATATGATTCTTGTATGCTCAAACACGAAATGGAAATAAAACCAAAAGAATTATAGATAAAAGATGAAGAAAAGACAACAAAAATATGATTAAAAAGTTAAATTCACCAAGAAAAAATAAAGAAAAATTGAGGGATAAAGTATGACAAATACCAATATTAATTTACATTGTATGGCTTCACTTGGCGAAGGGAACGAAACACAACCTTGTGCACATCGTACGGTGAGTGTGTGGTCTTCATACCATATGGTCTCCTTCAAGTTATAACTTATGACCAAAGCATCCACTCATTCACCACATTGTATGATCTTCCTCAAGTTAAAATGTATGGCCAAAGCATTTCCTCATTCACCACATTGTATGGAATATCCAATTCATAGGACAAAGCATTCACTCCTTTAGCACATTGTATGGCCAAAATATTCACTCTTTTAGCACATCATATGACCAAAGCATTCACTCTTTTAGCACATTGTATGGCTAAAGCAAGTCTTCACCTAGCACCTCATACGACTAGTTCAATTCATATGACCAAAGCAAGCATTCACCCATCACATTGTACAACAAAATTTTAACATTCTACGACATCACAATCAAGTACAACACCTCTTGGTGAAGGGGATAAATCATCCTAGGATTTAGTTTTTCATCGTATGGCTAATCAAGCTCCCTAGCATCGTATATCCCTTTAGGTTTTTATCAATTTGCAAGGTATGACTATCCATTGGCAACATCATACAAAATCCTTCAATAGGGTACACCATATGATAGTCACAACCCAAGTTAGTACAACATTTTACATCAATCTCCATTGTATGACCTGATCATTTTACATCAGTCTCCAAGTTAGTTGCAACTTCTCCATCGTGCGGCCATATCATTTCCTTTAGGTACAATCAACAAAAATTCAAAGCATTTGAGCTGACAACAAGGTATGATAGTTTTTTGTGAATAAGGTAAGGTAGATTGCCTATGTTGTACGGTGAGTGAAGGTTGCACTGATAAGTAAAGAGCATGTATGGCCAAATTGTTATTATAATGATTTTGTGAAAGAAAATTGGGCTGCATGGATTAGATTGTATATTCAAAAAATCCAATAAGCACCCACATATGACATGGAAGGAAAGAAAGGGAAGAGAGGAATGGATCACTACAAGCCAAAGAATCAACCAGGACAAAAAGGAGTAAAGGGAAAGAAACAACCATCAAAAGAAGAAGAAAACACAGTTGATTCTATTTCCTGGAAAATCTTGACAACCATTGAATGTTGAAAATGGCAGTGTGAAAATCTGGCTGATCATTCATTAAAGATTACATTACAACATGCTGAGGTAGATAAGGTTGTCCAAATTCCATTTTTCAACTATTGTGAATTTGAAGCATATTTAAAACTCATGGTCTCTAACTACAATCAACAAGAAAATAAATTGGTCATTGAATATATGAATTGCTTATCACCATTTCCTTTTAGCCGACAAACTTTAAGAGGGTTCTTGGCATACCATATTTTGGAGCAACTATATCAAAACCTGTTGTAAAAGTAATACCATGATAGAAGGACGCATCCATTTGCATGTTGTGTAGAACCAATTTGACACAAAAAGAAAAGGAAACCATTTGACAATCAAGAAACAAAGGGTTCCAAAAACACTTGTTAAAGTGAATGTTGAATGGCAATGCATAATGGATTTAATTAAGTGCATGTTGGTGGGTTTCAACTGAGCATTAGATATTGTTGTGTGGATGGTCGATCATATGATTGACCTAAGTGAAGGAAATTTTTACAACTAGGTGATGCTCTTGTCAAAACGTATACAAGAATTCTTATCCCTGAAGCATAAGTATTTTTATATGATGCAACATGCTATCGTGTTATTTCTTAATGCAATTATTTCCCAAGTTCCAACTAGATTACGAGTTTGACTCCTCCTAGCCTATCGTCTTCTGATGGACCTCACTAGGTATATAGGCTTAGTTAGGTCGAGGAAGCCAAGCATGCACATAAGAAAAATAAATCATTTGGATGCATCACGTGAAGAAAAGGATAATAATAAAGAAGAGTATGAGTAGATTGATTTGGCATTACTTCGGGCACCACACCTGGGAACCAAAGCTATCTCTATAGTTGTTGGAGCCTGTAATATAGGGGGATTCGCTACTCACGAGTTCTCTTTATTCAAAGAGCCTCACGGCCCTATACTAGCTCAATGGAACAACGACGAAAGTTTTAGAATTTAGAAGAGCAGGTCACAAAGATTTTCTGGACAAACTGACAAGCTCTTGGCCAAAGGACGCCAGCGCAAAAAATGGACGACAATGCGGCACGCTGGCGTCCCAGAGGCACGTTGGCATCTCGTACGGACTAGAGAACGAGAATGTCTCAGAAAACAACAAAGTGAATGCTTCTATCTGATTGCTAAGAACTTACAGAATATAGGGAAATAACAAAACATGATAAAGTAACAAAAAGTGATAGAAATGAAATAAAGTAAGGTAGAGAAGATAAGGAGGAGAAAGGAAGGGAACACTTACAACCGTGCAAGTGATGAAGCTTCCAGCCCGTGAATGTCTTCAACATTTGCACACAAGAGGGAGAGAGAAATTGTTGGGTGGTTGTATAGGGGCCTGCCTTAGTCAGACCCCATTTTGGTGTTCCCACCTCCACGGATAGCCAGATGGATAGAGAGAAAAGTAGAAATGAAGTAAAAAGCACTTAAAGCACTACAAAATAGTGTTATGCTACTCAACCAAGTAATAGAGGAGAGGAGTGAAAGCTTACCACCTCCACCAAGAGTGCTCAAGGCTACTTTGGGGAGAAAATGAGAGGAACTCAAGCCTTTGTTGCAATGGTGTTTGTTCCACACTTGCTCTACTAAAGTGGTGGAGTGTTGATGTTGTTGTGAAGTGTAAAGTGTTTGGAGAGCTAAGAGAGGGCTCAGAGAGAGCTAGAGAGTTAGAGCGTGAGCTCAATGCTTGGGAGAAGATGGTAGAAGATCAAAAGAAGCTAGAATGCATGTTGAAGGGATGGATATGAAGGAGAGATGAAGAGAAACAACCATATTTTGGTTGGTCGACCGAGGAGGGCGTTACAAATCGACCCGGAATGGGAAGTGTAATGCCTCTGCAGGCTCCAGACATGGGAATCTATTAGGGATGTAAGTGCGCTGCACGGACGTCTACGCGTCGTGCGAGCGTCTCCAATAGAAACGCCTCCACCGACGCACAAAACAGGTGCCAAGTGTGATGCAAGTAGCGGGCTTAGGTGGAATTAAGCCTCCAAACTTGGTTTTCTAAGGTGGATAAAGGAAAAAAGGGGATTTGCACATGGGGTGCAAATTTGCTCTTATACATTTTCCCCCACTTTAGCAAGCACGAACACTGATGAGTGCTCAATAAAGTAGATCAAAAAAGAGTAGGGTTAGAAATGTATACCTAGACCGTTGAGGAAGCAGTACTCAATCTGGCATACCTGAAGGTGTAGGAAAAGCGAAGGACTCCATAGCTGCTCGAAACTATGAAGTTGGAATCAACAAAGCGTCTTGCAGGTTTGCAGACCTGCAAGGAGGCAACCCCCACGTTATCTCGCATGGAGGAAGCCCCAAGGAAGTGGACTCCACAGAATTAGGAAGCAGTGACACGTCTACCCGCAAATAGAACATGTTAAGAAGCGGCAACACGTCTACCTGTAGATAGAACATATCAAAAGCAGTGACACGTTTACCCGCAGATAGAACATGTCAAAAAGTGGCGACATGTCTACCCATAGATAGAACATGTCAAAAGCAGTGACATGTCTACCCACAGATAGAACATGTAAAAAGCGGCGACATGTCTACTCGCAGATAGAACATGTCAAAAGCGGCGACACATCTACCCGTAGATAGAACATGTCAAAAGCGACCAGTCACATAGCGGCCGGTCACATAGACCATAAAAATTTCAAAGGGCTCCCTCGGGAACCCTTCAAAAGGAGAGAGGTCCACTCAAGGGACGTGTTGTTTGAAAATCGAGGCCTAGTCAGGTTGCCCCCAAGCTAGACGCAAAGTTGTGAAATAGGTCTAGTCGGGCTACCCCCAAGTTAGACGTCGATGAATTCATTCAAGAGGAAAAGCTTTCAAAGAGGTCCCTCGGGAACCCTTCAAAAGAGAAAAGGGGTCCACTCAAGGGACACTTCAATTGAAAGATGGAGAGAAGAGAGGGGGTCCTTTAGAAGGACACACATCTCTCAAATAAGTTATCACTGCCCCCAACATACAAGGGAGGAGAACCATGTAAAATACTTAGAACCGGACAGAGGTAAACCTCGATATCACTTGTCAGGCAAAGAAAAAGAAGGTGCATCAATCAAACGAGAGTTTGATGGCACCTGAATCAAGAAGTTGTATTTTATCTTTCAAGGCCTTACATTCACTAGTGGAATGGCCAGGCACTCGATGGTATGCACAGAAAGGATGTTTTGCATTATCATGATTATGACATTTCTTACGTGTAAGAGGAGGAAGAGTAATCAAGCGGGCTTTTAGAAGCCTCAACAAGATATGCTCTTTCTTATATAAAGAATGAGGAGCAAGAAGCAACCCTTTCTCTCATGAAGAAAGGTTTGACTGCTCACAAGGAGAAGATTTCAGGATAGCAGATAAGGGTGGATCAATATTAAGAATATTACAATTTCATCCACATTACCCCGTGATATAGAAGAATGATCATCTTCGATGGCAGGTGTGAATGATGTCATCAGAAGGTCTAAGTGGATTGGGTCAACTTTATATTCCTGAATGAAGGAACCCGTAAAGTCTAAAGAACCCCTATCATCACCAGGACATGCGTTCCTTTGAGAGGAGGTAGAAGGAGCACACTTAGGGCTCCTTGCTTTAGAAGGATCTTCTTTAGGGACATCTATCTTGAGAGTACCTTTTGTAGTAGGTACTATTAGAGTGAACATCGACACATTGGAAGACACTGAAGGGATAAGAGTAGGCACAACTGAAGCTCGACTAGCAGCTGCCATTTCACATAAGTGCATAGCATCAGGGTCAACCTTGACTATGACTACTTTATTGTTAGCAATGAACTTAAGAGATTTATGCAGGGTAGACGGGACTGCACCCATAGCGTGAATCCACGATCTACCAAGAAGAAGGTTATAAGGTAGCTTTTTTGACATGACATATACAAGGGTAGGTACGGTAAAGGGTCCTAACCTCAAAGGAAAGACTATCGTGCCTAGGGCTTGTCAACCGACATTATCGAACCCACGAATGTCAATGGAAGAATCAGTAAGAGAAGATGGATCAATATTAATCTTAGGCAATAGATCAATACTACATACATTGAGTGTCGAACCAACATCAATGAGAGTACGCCTAATGCCAATTTTATTAATGTTGACTATGATCATTAGAGGATTTGCTTGCTTTTGTACTTCTAGAGATGAGAGCTCCCACAGATAGAACGTAATATTTGGCGAATCCACACGAATATACACCATCAATGCATTAGCATCTGTCGGCCTAGCAGAAGAAGGCAAGAGGATCTTTTGCAAGGCTTCCTGAAGCATACCTTAATGAACCAGAGTAGACTGAAGCAAGTCCCATAGTGAGATCTTATCCGGAGGAACCCGAGGTTGCTCGACAAGATCGTTATCACTGGGCGCTTTAGTCATCGGTTTAGGAGCTTGAAGAAGACTTGGTTGTTTATTCATTTTATTCTCATAAGTATGGGATACCGTTCTATAAGAGGGAGCCATAGGAATGTCGGGAGAGTTACTATCAAATGGAACACCATTGATAGAACAAACCCTTTTAGGAGAAGGACTAGCTGGAGTCACGTAAATAACGGGTCTCTTAGGCCTTTGAGAGGCAACAAAGACATAGATTGCGTTTATAGAATCATCAGAGATAGTAGAACAATTATTTGAAGACATATTCTCAACATCAATCCAAACAGGATCAAATGTGGAATAATTATTTGAAGGAATATTCTCAACATCGATCCAGGGAGAATCAGATGTGGAAGGAGGTTCAAAATTTGCTAATGCACCATCTCTAGAAGAGAGTACATTAGAACAAAGATGAGATTCACCATTCACAAATGCATCATCTCCAAAAGAGAGTGCATTGGAGTGAGGTAGATTCATCATTCATGTATACATATTCTCTAGAAGAGGGTGCATTGGAATGAAGGTTAGATTCATCATTCAAAAATACATCTTCTCTAGAAGAGGGTGAATTGGAATGAAGAGAAGGTAGAGTAATGTTAAGAAAGGTATCAATGATTTCCTCTTCTTGCAACAAAATATCCTTCGAAACAAGAGGACATTCGTGAGAAGGATCAAAGATACCAAGTGACATGGGTAAAGCCAAGTCACCATCACATGCATGAAAGGGAATATCATTAACATTTTGAACAAAATTAGAAACATAACTAATAAAAGAAGATATAAAATCCATTACAATTTTTTCAATATTTTCTATGTTCTAGTAATTCGCATTTTCGGAGGTCTCCGAAGTGGAATTTGAGGTCAGAACTTGAGTCGGTCTTCAAACTAAACAAGTTCTCTAGGAGACCTTTCCAACGATGCAAACAGTTCTGAATTTCGAGCACCGAGTCAAAAGTTATGACCCTGACAAGTAGGGGTAAATAAATTCCTAGTTTTTCGAAGAACAATGTTCTTCATGTCGGGTTCACCAAAATGTAATATAGGGGGATTCTCTACTCACGAGTTCTCTTTATTCATAGAGCCTCACGGGGAAAACTTCCCTATACTACCTCAATGGAATAGCGATGAGAGTTTTAGAATTTGAAAGAGCAGGTCATAGATATTGTTTGGACAAACTGACAAGCTCTCGGCCAAAGGACGTCAGTGCAAAAAATGGATGACAACGCGGTGTGCTAGCATCCCAGAGGCACTTTGGCGTCTCATACAAACTAGAGAACGAGAATGTCTCAGAAAACAACAAAGTGAATGCTTCTATCCGATTGCTAAGAACTTATAGAATATAGGGAAATAACAGAACATGATAAAGTAATAGAAAGTGATAGAAATGAAATAAAGTATGGTAGAGAAGATAAGGAGGAGAAAGGAAGGGAATACTTACAACCGTGCAAGTGATGAAGCTTCCAGCCTGTGAATGTCTTCAATACCTGCACACAAGAGGGAGAGAGAAATGGTTGGGTGGTTGTATAGGGGCCTGCCTCAGTCAGACCCCGTTTTGGTGTTCCCACCTCCATAGATAGCCAGATAGATAGAGAGAAAAGTAGAAATGAAGTAAAAAGCACTTAAAGCACTACAAAATAGTGTTATGCTACTCAACCAAGTAATAGAGGAGAGGAGTGAAAGCTTACCACCTCCATCAAGAATGCTCAAGGATGCTTGGGGGAGAAAATGAGAGGAACTCAAGCCTCTGCTGCAATGGTGTTTGTTGCACACTTGCTCTATTGAAGTGGTGGAGTGTTGATGTTGTTGTTGTGAAGTGTAAAGTGTTTGGAGAGCTAAGAGAGGGCTCAAAGAGAGCTAGAGAGTTAGAGCGTGAGCTCAATGCTTGGGAGAAGATGGAAGAAGATCAGAAGAAGCTAGAATGCATGTTGAAGAGATGAATATGAAGGAGAGATGAGGAGAAACAACCATATTCGGGTCGGTTGACCAAGGAGGGCGTTACAAATCAACCCCCAATGCCTCTGTAGGCTCCAGACGTGGGAATATGTCGGAAACGTAAGTGCGCCACGTGAATGTCTGCGCGTTGTGCGAGAATCTCCGACAGAAACGCCTCCATCGATGCTCAAAATAGGCGCCAAGTGTGATGCAAGTAGCGCGCTTAGGTGGAATTAACCCTCCGAACTTGGTTTTCTAAGATGGATAAAGGAAAAAAGAGGATTTGCACATGGGGTGCAAATTCGCTCTTATACAAAGCCACAATAGAGGCTCACTCTCTAGTTGCGCAATATCTTCCCATTGTGGAGACCATTTCTATAGTTAGTGACATTCTTGTTGCATCACTTTTGGTTGACTTTCCAATCAACTTACCAGTCAAGGTCTCTAAGTAGTTTGATGGATAGGGGAAAGGTGACGCCTCTAAGCCAATTTATGGATGGTTGAGGTTATTAGGGGCTTTGATTGATATAAAGGAATATCCTCCACTAATCCCTCTATGGGAATTAGATCAATCTACAGTGGTTGAACCCCCTATTGGGAGTATTCAACCTTACACTACCCAAGAGATGACACATATCATCGAGCCTCTATAGGAAGGTAATACTTCCCTCATACAAAAGAAACCCATAGAGATACCTAAGGATTTTCCTATTTAGGATGATGATTCCAACAGTCTTGAGGGGATCACTAATATTATGAAGCCAAATCCACAAGACCCCTTAGGTACCATTTAGAGGTATGTGCAGGACCTAGAAACAATGACTATAGTCATGGAAGAGGTGGCAAACATTTCCAAACAAGTGGATAACACTCATTCTCCCTTGGTATTGCAAGAGACCCATTACATTATGAAGTTCATGGAGGAAGGATGTCACAAGGAAATTTCAAAAAAATCTTCCTCTCCAAAGGATGACTCATGAACCAAACTCCTGAGATGAAAATGGCATGGCAACCTACTAGGATGTCACCTTCATTTTGAGGGAGGGATGGTAAGGTGATTATGGCTCTATATGGCATGGACACCATATTTTGATAAGAATTCTATTTGTTGCGACACCATTTGGTTTCCCATAGTAATCTCATGGAGTGTGTGGATGAATCAGTGTGGATTTTACATTAGTTATGTGCAGAAGAAAATGAGCTAACCCAAATATTTCAAGACAAATTAGCCTAGCAATCACACATCATTGAAATTGAGAACCCTAAAGTGTCAAAAAAATAACAAGAATTGAATGAGAAGAAAAAATGGTTGATGGAGAAGGAAAGCTAGCTTGTGGACAAGGATAAGCAACTTTTCAAGTTACAGTTGGAAAATGAGAAAACCAAGTGCTAGTTGGATGAGGTAATGCAACTAGTGAAAACCACTCAAGAGAAAAAAATCTTAGTAGCCCACCATTTGAAGCTTCACACAGAGGAAGTATATAGGTTGTGGTAGAACATTTCCTAGCAGTCCACACTGTCCTCAATTTATACACCTCTAGGGACGTCTTCTCAATCACCCCCTCAATAAAAAAAATCTCATTTTGTTCATTCTTCCAATTTTATTTTCCATCAATTAGAAGATAACTTTATTTCTAGGGGGCTGATGTAGTAAAAAAAGTAATTATTAGTAGTCAGAATAGTTAGTTCTCAAAGGTAACAATTGGAAGTTATCGATAGTTGGTAGTTCACAACAATTGTCAAACACTTTATATACTCCTATTGTAATCGATAACTGGGACCACATGTATGGAATTTTCCTAAACAAGCCTATGTAAACTATGAATGAAATATATCAACACAACACTATGTAATTGTTATTATGAGTTCTTATAGTTTCTGGAATTTATTATATTGTTTACTCTATGATAACCGAATAAGTAGAATTATGTAGTAAACATGGGTTAAATAAAAGCAATTGGTTGGGAAACATCTTGATTGGACAATAGGCTCAAGGATGTTGATAACATGATTCTTAATTAAAGATTTGATTTAGACTACAAAATGATATTAGACTTAAACTTCAAATATTTTCCATGCAATTGCTAGAAGTTTCTCTTGAATTCCAAGTTAACTAATACTTTGTTGTACTTGTCATATTCAATAGTGATATGTATCTAATATACTAAAATAAAGTATTATAAAACAATGTCATTTTTGTTTTGTTTGATGGATTTCAATGTTTTATATGTTAATGTGTCCATATATGGGGAACTTTGGAACTTAATTTGTCAAAAAAAGAAAAGGAAAGCAAGGATAGCCGTAAGGAGAGGAGAAATGAGGTCATCATTCTGATGGTTTCATCAAAATAAACTTTAGTGGAGCATCCATAAGTAATTTGAATGTGGTAGGGGGATCTTTTGTGCTATGAAATTCAAAAGGATTTTTTGTGTATGGAAGTTCTCTATTTTTTGGTTTCAAGACTAACAACAAAGCCAAATGGGACACAATTATTGTTGGCTTGTCAAAAACCCTTCTTTCTAAGGAGCCTTAATGGTAGTTATTCAAGCTTCAAGAAAACATAAAAGCCTAAATTGGAAACTAAATAGGTATGTGAAAGAAGTGGAAGCCCTTAAATCTAGCTTTGAGGAGATTCATTGTGAAAGGTTGTGTTATGATATTTCTTGGAAATATTTATAAAAAATCAGAAATATAGCAGACCACTTTGAGGGGTTCACCTCCAATAATAAGATAATATGATATGAATTAAATAATTGGTGATATGATGATATGGGAGAGAGTTCTCTTCCTTATTTATAAGTTAAACTATGTAGGGACATACCCCTTCATCCTAATTAAGAGGTATTAGTGTATTAACTAATATTTATGTTAGCATTAAGCATGTCACAAGTTCTTATCCTTATTATAATTAGGAATATAATATATACTTAAGAATACATCATATTAGGATCATAACAATCCCTTCCCCTTCAGGAAAACATTTCCCTCAATGCTTAGCAACTCTAAAATATTTCATACGAACCGTTCATCATTCCATGTTGCATTTTCAATTGGAAAATCCTTCCACCTGATTAGAAATTTTGAGGTGGCTTTATTTTGCAATTTGATTTTGGAAATTTCATGAAGTTTTTGTATATTTTGTATGAATATTTTTTCCATAATATTAATAGACAATAGATGAGAGAGATCACAAAAATATGTATTCTTAATTAGTCGATCCACAACAAGCCAAATTACATCAATATTATTTGTCTTTGGTAACCCCATAATGAAGTTCATTAATAATTTTCCCAGTTTTGTATAGGAATGCGTAATATTTGTAAGAGGCCTGAAACCTTTATTATTTCCCTTTTATTTTTTTGGCATATCAAGAATTATACCACAAATTTTTGGATATTCACTTTAATATCTTCCCAAAAGAACTTTTTCTTTACAGGATGATAGGTATGAAAATATATTCTATAGTATCTTGTTAGACCCTAAAATCCTCTCTTCTTAGGGTCCATCTTAACACCTTTAAGTGACACTAAATGTCTTGAGTATTCTACTCACTTCACCCTAAAGACACATTTGGATTGTTTTGCATAGATTTTATTTTCTTCCAATTCATTAACAATAGGAATATGAAACTTATCTTTATGAGTGATTTTGTTTAGCTTCTTGTAATGTGAACACATTCTCCATAGATCATCTTTTTTTTTAAAGAATAAGCATAGGGGATAAATAGGATTTTTTGTTGGGATGAACAATGCTTTGTGGTATTAATTTATTGTCACGATTATGGTCTCCAATTAGAGGTACAACTTTGGATTCTTGAAATAATTGTTGACGGTGTTGAACAAGCTCTTGAATTTTTGGTTGATCTTGAGTTATCATATCTTGTGCTTCTATAAAATGTAATTGCACTCTTATATTATAAGAATATTTCTTGAGTAACTTTTCCATCCTATGGGAGCTAATGATTTCACTTGGTGGTGGATTTTATTCCCAAAATTTCATACTTTTTCCCATGATCCTAAAGTCCATGGACAAGTCTTGGAAAATTGAAAGATATTGTTCCTAATTGTTTAAGCCATTGCACACCCAAAACTACATCCACTCCCCTAATAAGGATATCAAACATTTTTTAATCTAGTTGATAATTTCCCATTGAGAGTTTTATATGATGAAATTTACCACCACAAGGTAGTTGTTTTCCATCATCTATCATGACTTGAAAGTTAGAGACTAGATAAATAGAACAATTGAGCTCATTACTTAATATTTTATCAATAAAGTTATGTGTACTACCAGTATCAACTAACACTTTCGCATTTTTCTTTTTTATATTACCAATTACTTTTAGTGTTTGTGGTGCATTTGTTTCATTCAATGCATGTAGAGAGATAGTAGTACTTTCTTTTTCCTTAGAATCCTCAATCATAACTTTTATGTTTGGTTCTTTTGTAGGTACTTCTCCCTCTTCTTCAATATCATTCTTTTTCTCACTACTAGAACACTTATGACTACTTGACCATTTGCTATCACAATTCCAACATAGGTCTTCATTTTTTTTCTCTATCTCTTGTTGAGGAGAGAGCTTACAAATTTCTCTTAGGTTAAAAAATATGTCCATGTTTTCTCTAGTACGATTATTCACATTTTTATCAATTACTCGCATGGTTTCACCTTTGGTGGTGTTTTGTTTATCAATATGCAATGCTTGTTGCATAGCTTTCCTAATTGTACAAGGTTCCAACAAATGAACATCATGTTGAATCTGGTCCTTAAGTCCATTGATGTACAATTGTAGCCTTTGGTAATGTGTTACCTCATGATCTCTAAGTATCAATCTCAAATGCTCAACACTATATTCAACTAAAGACCTTAATTGTTTTTTTTTAGTTGGGTACAATAGTTTCAATGCATAGTTGTTCATAGAAGGTTGCTAATTCTTTACCAAATTCTTTTCAATTGAACATTTGTTCTTGTTTTTCACTCACCTTCCATTGGTACCATTAGTAAGGTCATAATTTTAAATATAGTGAAGCTATGCTAACCATGGCATTATTTGGTATATTGTGAAGTTTAAATTGTTGTTCTATGAGGCTTATCCATGAAATTACATTTCTACCATCAAATTTATGAATGTTTATTCTTGGTAAGCATAATTGTTGACCTCGAAATGGTTCTCCTATCCCTTGATTTGGTTTATTAGGGTTGTACCAACCTTGGTGGTTTTTTTGGGACTTTGATTTTGATAATAATTCCTTCATAAACCTATCTAAACCCTCATTTAAGGATTTTACAAATGGTTCAAACAATTTATCCTTAATGAAATGTATCATTGTTTCATGTCCTTGTGGAATTCTTTCCTCAATTTCATGTGGTGGAAAATAAAATGGATCCTTTTATTTTGTATTGTAGAAATTCCCTCTAATCCTAAAGATGGCATGGCTTTAATTATGTTTTTATTTTAAGATTTATTAAGGTAGGAAGATATTTGATGTAAGAGAAAATGTGATGTTTTGGTTTGGACCAAACTTAGACCACTAAATTAAATAATATATTTTATGGATAAAAATTAATTTCAAATAATTAACCCTACCAAATTTTCATAAGCTTGAACCAATAATGTACATTTAAAAATAAATCCAAAAATTTGTAGCCTACAGAGAAAATTAATGAAAATTTTGACTACAATTTGACCACTAAATTATAGAATTGTGGGCTATAGAGCAAATTAATGAAAAAAAAAATTGCAATAAATTTTAGATAACTTACCTTCAAAGCCTAATTTTTTTCTTGAAAGCTTACGTATTTCATACCTCAAAACCTAACAAAAATCAAATCCAAATTCACACTAGTTTGGAAGTTATAGTGGAAAACAAATGTTGACCCAAATTGTAGCTTTGATACCACTTGTTATGATATTTCTTGGAAATATTTTATAAAAAATAAAAAATATAGCAGATCACTTTGAGGGGTCACCTCCAATAATCAGATAATATGATATGAATTCAATAATTTGATGATATGATGATATGGGAGAGAGTTAGATCTTCTTTATTTATAAGCTAAATTGTGTAGGGACATACCCCTTCATCCTAATTAAGAGGTATTAGTGTATTAAATAATATTTATGTTAGGGTTAAGCATGCCACAAGTGCTTATCCTTAATATAATTAAGAATAATATAATATATACATAGGAATATCATACTAGGATCGTAATAGGTTGCTGAATGTAGTGGAGGATCATCTAGTAAATGCAAGAGTGGATCAAGAGACTTCAAAAACTTTGTAAAACCATTTTCAATGTTCTTGGTTAGAATTTGAACATGTTAAATTTCATCTCCCATGTTGGTGGTACTTGTCATTGATCAATGATAGTTAAAGGAGAAGTAAGGGCGAGAGGTATTATATGTGCTTATTGAATAGTGAAAGAAGCGATTGAGCATATGGAGGAGGAGCCTATCAACAGGGAGAAATGGATGTGGTTTAGGAATTTAAGTTGTTATGATATGCTTGTTTTTCTTGGGTTACAATAGTAAGGTGTTTTTTTCTTGTAGTTAGTTTCTTGTTTTAGCTAGTATATATATATATGTGTGTGTGTGTAGGTGGGTAGTTAGAAGAGTTTTATTATTTAACACAAGGAATATTTTTATGTTGAGATTTAAGTCATTATGTAAGTACCTCTTATATTGTAAGATCATCATATACATGCTTTCTAAATGGCAAAGCCCCAAAAAAATCCCCTATAAATGACCTAGAAAATATATTATATATTTTTTATGACATTAACAGTATATATATATATATATATATAAACATTATTACTATCTAATATACTTTGAGCTTATAAGTTGGATATATTTATCATAGATATAAAATCGTAATACCCTTTACTATGAAGGTAATTTTAGTGTCCAATGAGGACATATTTTGAGGAGGCAAGATAGGGTTGAAACTTATATTATTTTGTTAAAATGTTATAAATGTTATAAAATCCATTTAAAGTGAAACATAAAATGAAGTGTTTATAGGGTAGAATCAAATGATTTTAGGGTAAAGTTTAAAGGGTTGGAGCTTTGGGTAAGTGGCCATAATCATGGCCATCATGAAAATATAGATTTAATTATTTTCATTTGTTTTTTATATTATTTTTTAATAATTTGTTTATATTGATGTTTATATTTTTTATGCCAAAGTTGTATAAAGATAATTACAATATAACAAGGAGTGAAATTAATAGTTTGTGTATTAACTGCTTTCAATTTGATAATCATATAAATATCAAAATATTCAATATAATAATAAGCAAACTATTAATATTTAACGATAATTATAAATATAATTACATGAAATACAAATGAAATTAACTTTATTTTTTTACAAATTATCTTTCTTTTTCTAAACATAAATTTATAAATTAAAATAAAAACTTTAATAATATACTTAATCATGATAGTATAAATAAAGATAAATATTTATAAATAAATAAAATTTGTTATAGATAAAAAATAATGAAAAGAATATAAGGGGTGAAAAAGTAATTTTTCTTAGGGTTGTCACGAGTAAAATGATAGAAAAAATGGTTCATTAAGATATTTAAAAAAAATGTGTATTTTAAGAAAGAAAATAAATATAAAACTCAAAGAAATTAGAATTCCACAATCTATATTTTTCTACGTGTAGTTGGTTTGGATCAATTTTGGATCACACTCCTTCAACACTTTCTCATCATGATGATGGATCATGGAGTCAAAACATTGATGTAATATAAAATTAATAAAATAATTTAAATTCATAAAACTTATACATCTATCTAAAATGGCATACATTTTAAAAATAATTATAAAATATAATAAAATAAAATTACCTTAAGTAAATAGAAAGTAATAATTTTTGAGTTCATGGTGTGATGGTTAAATTGTAGTATTGGTGTTGTAGCCACCAAGGTTCAAAACCTCACTAGATCATTGTGATCACGAGCATTGTACCTTTACTAATTCATTGTGCTTGTAGATTTGAACCTTAGTGTTGAAGTCGTTGGTGTTCATATAGATGGATTGATCCTCTAAACCATAGTTGGGTCATGTGCTCATGAGCTTTGTGTCTTTGTTGAGTTATTGATCTCACAAGTTTAGACAACTCGCATTAATGTAGTGCATTCATGGGGATGAGGTCTCCATTTGTGACCTCACTTGGCTTGGGTCAAGCTGAAAATTATTTTATTGCCCAATAAAATAAAATAAAATCTTAAATAGTTGTAAAGTAAAATAAATAAATAATTTTCTTCAAGTAAAAATAAACAATATTAATTTAAAAAAATAATGTAACATAAAATAAAATAAAATTACTCCAAGTAAATAAAATAATGCTCTACTATATAAAGCTACAATACCTATCTTTTAGAAAACCTAGGTAAAATATGTTGAGAGATATTCCACTTCAATTATAGATTGAGTAAAAAGAAGAAAATAAGCATCTCTAAAATAATATCTCATAATATTTTGCATATATTTATGCTAGTAAATATATTTTTCTTTATATTTAATTGTTAATTGTTAATGTTATGATATTTCTTTTAGAATATTTAGGTAAAATAAGAGACTTCAATTATAGATTGAGTAGTAAGATCTCATATTTTGATGGGGGTTAAAATATTTGATAGTCCAATAATAATAAAAAAATATGATATGAATTAAATAATTGATGATATGATGATTTGGAGGAATATGATGCAAAGCTAGGAGGATTCAACAACACATCTCACAAACCTTCAACAATAATTCAAAGCAATCTTTGTATAACACATGCTATTAGGCATTCTATATCACATTGGAAACATAACTATGACAGCCCACAATTTAATGCAACAAACAGTCATTAATAACTCCCACAAAACAAATAATGAGCCAATCTCTCTGGTGAGATTGAAGAAAACATAGTTATAGACCTTTCCTCAAATTTTTATGAAGATCCAATGGTGGAAAAGAAAGTTGCTACATTTTTTCCCAAAACTGCAAACCCTAAGTAGGGTTCAGACTTGCCCTCACAAAAATGGTCATAACTTATTCAAATCTTAATGAAATTTGATGAGACTTGAATAAAATTAAAGTATATTCACATGGCAACAAAATCCAATTGGTTTCAGATCCAAAATATAGACTTTACAATCCATACCATCACATTTTTCAGACTGTAAATTGTGCACAATATTGTTAGAATAGGGCAGTCTCACCAAAATAGTCATATCTTCCACAAAACTCAATAAAATTTAATGAGACAAAAATAATTGGAAACTAGAAATAGAGATATTTCCATCAATATATGATACTCCATTATTTGTGTCCATACCAGGCCATACAAAATACAACTTCAACTTGGAAACAATATAAAAATCAGAAAATGCACACAAAATTTGAGGTTGCCATTCATCAAACTTCAAAAATAGTGTCTCCAACCCCCAATTCGAGTTTTTGAGGGTGTATTTATACATTTCCAACCAAAACCAACCATTTTCAACTACCTTTTGATTAGTTTGTTGACAAAACACCTTAATGACACTTCATCTACCTAATTTTGTACTTTTGACAATTTTTCCAATATGGAACAATTTTAAACATTATTTGACAAATGACTTAAAATATGACTCCCTAAGACTTAAAAACCTCTAAAATGGTTTGATAAACCTTATTATAAGACCCAATACACAAAATAAAGCAACTATTTACAAATGGCCTCATGGAGGCAAGAAATCAAACAAGTGCTCCTGCACCAGAATATCTGTCTTTTATTTATAGGCTTAATCATGTAGGAACATACCCATTCATCCTAATAAAGAGTATTTAATGTATTAAATAAAACTAATGTTAAGGTTAAACATGTTACAAGTACTTAACTCATTATACTTAGGAATATATATTGTATTCTTAGGATATAAGATATTAGGGTCATAATGTTAGATAGAATATTAGCAACTGTCATGCCCCTCCCCTTCAAAAAAGCATTATCCTCAATGCTTGGTAATTTTTGATGCTTTAGTATGAATTGTTCATCTTCCAATGTGGCATATTCAATTGGCATATTCTTCCACTTGATTAGGAACTCAGAGATAGTTCTATTGTGTAATTGTTTCACTTCTTTCTCAATAATTTTCTCAGGTTCTAAAATAAACTTTCCTTCTTCATCTAACTCTGGTAATTTTAACTAGATTGAATATTGTTGCCTATTACTTTATGTAAACAAAAAATATGAAGATAGGATGAATTTTGGAAGAGGGTGGAGGTTCTAACTTATAAGCTACAGTTCTTATTTGATGGAGAACCTTATAAGGACAATAAAATTTAGGTGTAAGCTTCATATTCTTATGTTTCTTAAAGGAAATTTGTTTATAAGGTTGTAATCAAAGAAATACCCAATCTTTCTATTCAAAATGCCTCTCACTACGATGTTGATCAACTTGTTGTTTCATTCAATTCTGAATCATAACTAAATTATCCTTAAGGATTTGTAGTATTTCTTGTTGGTGTTTAATATGGTCCTATACTACATGAGCTTTAGAATGAGATTATAAATAAGGAGTAGCAGATGGTGGAGGGTAGTCATAAAGAGCCTCAAATCAAATCCTTTTAGTGGATGTGTGAAATGATGTGTGTACCACCACTTTGCTAATGCTAGCCATTTGGACCATTGTGTTTGCTCATCAAAGGAAAAACAATGTAAATATCCTTCTAAACATGTATTCACAATTTTTGTTTGGCCATCTAATTGTCAATGATAAGAGGAACTATGTGCTAATTTTGTATCCCATGTTGTAAATAAGTTTGTCCAAAAATGCTAGTGAAGATAGGGTCACGATCACTCACTATGATTTTGAGAATTCCATGAAGTTTTTGTATATTTTTTATGAATATTTTGGTCATGGTACTTGATTGAAATGAATGAAAGAATCCACAAAAATGTGCATACTTGGTGATTATATCCAGAATAACTAAAATTACATCAAGATTATTAGATTTTGGTAGACCTATAATGAATTCCATTGATATTTCCTCCTAACGTTGAGTTGGAATTCCTAAAGGTTGTAAGAGGCTTGCAATCTTTATTATTTCACCTTTAGTTGTTTGACATATTAAACATTCAGCCACAAATTTCTTAACATCTCTTTTTAGACCTAAAAATAAATCTTTCTTTATATGATGATAGGTCTTTAAAAACCCCAAATTTCTTCCTATTGGTGAGTCATGCATTTGAGATAATGTGTTCTTTTAAATTGGAATTTTTACATAAAAATAATTTAACTTTGTACCATAAAGAATCTTCTTTCCAAATAGACTTATTGAAAGAAGATGGTTCATGTTGAAGCTTTAGAATGAGATTATGTATTTGAGGATCATTTATCACTCTTTTTATGTGACTTCTAACCATTTTGGTTGTATTAAGGAAATGATACAAATATTTATTTCCTCTACTTCTTGTCAAGAAAGGGCACCAGCTACAATATTGTCTTTACCCTTTTATAAATGATTTAAGTCATATCCTAGCGTCTTGGTAACCCATTTTTGTTGCTCTAATGAGGATATTCGTTGTTCTAAAATATATTTTAGACTCTCATGATCAGTCTTGAATTTTAAATGCCTTCCAATTAAATATTGACACTATTTTTTAATTGCATGAATAATGGCTAATATTTCCTTCTCATATGTGGGCCTTAGCAAGTTTTTCCTTTTATTTTTTGACTCTCAAATGCTAATGGAAACCCTTGCATTATTACTACCCTAATTCCATGTCCATAAGCATCAAATTCTACCACAAATGTTTTAGATAAGTTTGGAGTTGAAGTGATATTTTTTTAGTTGTTGGAAGGTCTGACTGGCTAACTATGACCATGAAAAGGAATCCATATTTAATAACATTAGTAAGGGTGATGCTATTCAAGAATAATTATGAATAAATATTTTATAGTATCTTATTAGACCCAAAAATTCTCTCAACCCTTTGAAATTTTTAGGTTTCATCCATTCTTTTATTACAAAAATCTTCTTAGGGTCTACCTTAACACCTTCATGTGGCACCACATGTCCCAAGCATTCTATTTATTTTACCCCAAAGACACATCTGGATTGCTTGGCATAGAGTTGATTATCTTCCAATACTTGTAATATCTTCTCTACATGTTGCAAATGTTCTTATGATTTATTATAGATAATGATATCATCAAAGAAATCCACCTTAAATTTGTGAAGAAACGAGTGAATTAATGAGTTCATGAGGCTTTAAAAAGTTGATGGGAACATTAGTTAAACCAAATGGCATTACTAAGAATTCATGACATCCCTCATATGTTCTAAAGAGAGTTTTATGTGTGTCCTCTTCCTTTATATGAATTTGATGAAAAACATAATGTAAATATAACAAAGTAAATAAAATTGCACCATTTATTTCATTTAATAATTCATCAATAGTAATAAAGATTGTAAAAACTTAAAGAAATCGTGGAATCATGTGCGAAGGCGCTGAAACTTTGTGTGATTTCAAGCCTCCTGATGCAGGCGATGGTGTGTCGTTTCTGCATTCCGACATGAGGACGAAGGAAGTGCCTAAGGGAAAGAAGGGTATGATATGCAAAAAGAAGAAGGGCGGTGGTGTTGTGGGGGATGGGAGGACATGGTACGCCCTGCGCTCCGTCGTCTCTTAGAAATCTGCGGGCTCTCCTTCCTCCCTGCCTCTCGCTCGAAGCTTTGATTCCCTTGGTGTTGGCTCGAGTGCGAAGGGAAAACCAATGTCGACATCGTCTCCGGGTCTAGCCTCAGATCCCACAGGAAAATGCAAAAATAGGGCAAATCTGTTTCATGAATGCAATATTTTTTGCTTGGAACAGATTCGACAACTAAACCCTAATTTGTCTCCACCCGAATCGTCTCCAACTCCTAATGCGCCTCCCAAAATGGATCAAGTTCAGTGCGTTGTGGGCTCCTCTTGTTCTGGTGGTGATGCAGAGGTCATCTTCACCAACAAATCAATGGACCTCTTGATCTCAGATGATTGCATCAATGAGGTATCTTCGTACATTGGTGCACATTCTTTGATCTTGAGATTTATGTGTAGGCGACCGTCCATTGACTCGGTTTTTGAATGGGTAAAGAACACTTGGAATAATATCCCCACACTAAAGGTAGAATCTCTGGATTTTGGTTTTTTTTGTTTTCTTTCACCTCGGCTGATGACTGCAATTTTGTGATGCATAATGAACCTTGGTTTTTTTATAATTCTAGAGTCTTCCTATCTCCTTAGACCCCTTTTTTTGACCCAGCCACTGCGAAGGTCACTGAAATTCCCATGTGGATCAGGCTTTATAACCTACCTCTTATCATGCGTTCTTATGAGCTAATCAAAAATCTAATTAATCAAGTGGGTTTTTTTGTTAATATTGATTCAGATGAAAGTGCTACCTCTCGCAGGTTTATCAGGTTTTGTGCGTTGATGGACATTTCCCTTCCTCTCCCTCACTCCATTCGAATTCATTCTTCAAAAGGTACTTGGACACAGTTTTTGAACTTTGAAGGGCTTCCCTTCAAATTTTTCCGCTGCAACAACTTGGGTCACAAAGTTGAGCCCTGTACTGCTCAACGATTACATGGCACGAGATGTATTAGTCTTAAAAAATGGATAAAAAAAAGTAAAGATCCTAATGCTGATTTTATTTGGTGGAATCATGGAAAGTTATTTTCCTCTCACTTTGTTCCTTAGCTTGTGCAGATGAGTCCCCCGTGGTGCCCATTTCATCTCCACCTATTGCCCTGACTGACAACAATGGTGATGATTGACTACCTTTAACTATCTCAAAAGAGGACGGTTCAAATTCTGAGGGCACTTACCCTTTCATGGAGGATTTGGAAGATAACTTCGAGCTCTTTGAACTTGACTTAATTTTGGCTCCTTATCAAAAACTTGGGATTGCTCAACAGGACAACAACAAAATTAAACCAGATTGCAGGACTGCAAAGAAAAGAGGTCGAAAAAGCGATGTGGAGAAACTCCATATGGAAGGAATGGAGGTTGTGGGAGGAGGCTCTTAATGGACTATTGAGGACCTCCTTTCACGACATGGGAAAAATTCCTAGCCTCTCTATGAGTTTTTGTTGAATGCCTAGTGGGCTATGTTTCTAGTTTCTTTTGATACTTTCAAAGAGATGTGTATTTCTTCTTCTCAGTCTTCTTAGGTTCTTCTCAAATTCTTTTGTGTCTCTTCCGTTTCCCTCTTCTTCATTATTCTTGGCTTGTTTGGCCCTGTTGTTCCTTTTTTATATGATGATTATATAATAGTTTATGAATCAAAAAATATAATAATAATTCATCAATAGTAGGAATAGGAAACTTATCCTTAAGAGTGAGCTTATTGAGTTACCTATAATTAGGACACATTCTCCATGACTCATCCTTCCTTATGACTATAACCATTGGAGATGAATAGGGACTTATACTAGGATGAATAATTCCTAAATCCAATATTTCCTTGACTAATTTTTATTTTTTGTCTTTTTTCATAAAGATAATGATAAGGTCTAATGTTAGGAGGAATGCTTTCAAGTATTAATTCAATGGCATGATCATGGTCTCTAATTGGAGGTAGACCCTTAGGTTCTATGAAAAATAATTGGCTTTTTTAATGATCTCTTGAAGTTCTTGTGGATGTTGAGTTTTTACATCTTGTGCTTCTCTAAATTTTAGTTGTGCTACTAGACCCTATGAACCTTTCTTAAGTAATTTTTCCATCCTATGGGAGCTAATGATTTGAGTTGGTAGCAATGTTAATCCTATAAGTTTATCATTTTTTTCATTAGTATTGAAAGTCATAAATAATTCTTGAAAATTGAAGGACATTGTTCCCAATTGTTTAAATCATTATACTCCTAAACTACATCTACTCCTCCTATTGGAATAACAAATAGTTATAAATCTAGATGGTAATTTCCCATTGATGGCACTTACCACCACAAGAGATTTTTTTTCCATCAGCTATAATGAATTGAAAGTTAGAGACTGGATAAACAAAACAATTAAGCTCATGATCTAATATCCTATCAATAAATTTATGTGTACTACCTGTATCAATCAACATTGTTACCTTTCTCTTTTTTATATAATTAAAAACTTTAAGTATTTGTGGTGCTCTTGTTCCATTCAATACATGTAATGAGATAGTAATATTATTTTCTTCCTCTAAATTTTCACTCTTTAGTTCCATATTTGGTTCTTCTATAGATACTTCTTCATCTTCTTCAACCTCATTCTCAATAATAATTAGTCTCTTCTCATTATTACCATATTTATGGCCTCTAGACCATTTTCTATCACAATCCCAACTTAAACATTTTTCTCTTTTCTCTGCCTCTTATTGAGGAGATAGCTTAGTTAAATTTTTTGGGCTAAAAAGGTTAACCCCATTTTCATTGGTAGGGTTAGTGACATTTTTATCTTTCCATTGTACTATTTGGCAGTGAGGTTTCTTTGCTCAATATGTTTAATGCTTGTTGTATCGCTTTTCTAATTGTACAAGGTTCCAATAAATGAACATGTTTAATTTGTTCATTAATTCCATTGATGTAGATTTGTAGCCTTTGATAAGGTGTCACGTCTTGAGTTTAAATTGTCAATCTCATGTGTTCAACATTGTATTTTGCTACAAACCCTATTTGTTTTAAATTTTTAAGCTGGATAAAATAACTCCCTTTCTATGGTTTCTCATAGTGAGCTACTAAGTCATTGGTAAATTCTCTCCAACTAAGTAATTTCCCTTATTTTTCACCCATCATCCATTGATACCATTGATAAGGTTTAGATTATAAATGTAGTTAGGCTATGTCAACCATTGCATCATTTGATATATTATGGAGTTTAAAATATTGTTCCATGAGACTTATCCATGAAGTTACATTTGTACCATCAAACTTATGTATATCTATTTTGGGTAGGTTTAATTTTGAACCTTGAAAAAGATTGACCTATTCCTTGATTTTGTCTATTAGCTTTGTTGTTGGAAGAATGAATAAGGTGACCTTCGGGTTTGTTGTCATTGATGCCAACATTGGTTGGTAACTGGCTAAGTAAATTGTGTATCTATACTGATTCGATATTTTGATCCCAAAATTCTCGCAATAAAAGAAAATTCTATGATTTTTTGATATGTTGCTCAGGAGTGTCAGTTACAGCTATGAACGAGCTTTTAGCAACTTTGGTTGATCCAGTTGAGACATCTAAATGACATAAGTTTGGTATTCTTTTGGCCGACAGGGTTAAGAACTGCTTGCCTTATTAGATTCGGGCCGACCTAATTTGTGTTTGATACATTTTATTTTGTGTGCCAAAAAGATTTTTGAATTGGTCCAACAAGTCACTTTGAATTATGTATGTTCACATCTAATTAGGTCGACCTAATTGATGTATGAAGATGTAGTCATGTATATATATATATGTATGTGGAACATACTCATGCACTTATCAAAGTAGAAGATAAGAAAGTGTGAGTATGTGAATAGATGGAGAACAATGATGCGAGCTATGCGACAAGTATTATAGTGCAAAGTCATTGATAGTTGTTGTATGCCTACAAACCAAAGTAGGATTTTGGTTTTCTAGAGCTTAATCGAAACTGATCTCAACACTTTTGTAATGACCCTGCTCAAATCTGATTGAAAACTTCTGATTTTTGGCCTTAAAATTTTCGTCAAACATTTTACATACAAGGGTCATATGACTGATATAACATTTCAGTTTGCTTTAATGACTCTTCTCTTCTCTTAACAACAATAAGAATGTTTGCAAATGATTCTAATTTGTCTAAACAATGTCCTAACATGAATGTGCAACTTATTTTGACAATATTGAATGCATATATGAGTTATAATCATGAAAAATGATCACCTACAGCCAACTGTTATTTCTACAAACAGTTGGTATGCAAACTACTAAGTTGACTACAAATGATATAGAATTGCTCAATGACAACTACAAATGACCAGCAAATTAGTATCTCTTATTACAACACAATGATCCAATACAATGCTCATCAATAAGCCAAGACTCTTGGCATTTGCATTGATTACAAAATATGATGATTGCTGGTAAAGAAATATGCACCTACAGCTGCAACTCTAAACTTTCCCATATGCAATAAAATTATGAACTACTAATAGTGGAACCTGATTGAATGTTGAAGCCCTTGATGATAGATGAAGTAGCAATCAAATTCCAAGCAAAATGAACTCCTCTTAGGCCTAATCGATGCTTTCACCCAGCCGCCCCTGTTCTTGCCTGGCAATACTTTAGATAAATAAATGCAGCAATTAAACTCCACCTCTTGGCACTTGAAATGATTGGTAGGACCAAAGAATTAAAATGCAACAATGCCCAAAACCATAGGAGGCTTCGATGATGAGATATGAACAAAAATGTCTTGCCAATGGTGCCCTTGCTGTAGTATATCAGACCATTGCAACTTCAAAATCAACCCCTTAACACAATGCAAAACTCCTCCAAAATGCATGAAACATCATCTCCATTCACCATAAAATGTAATGCTGCAACCTTCTTGGAGGATCGATGCCAAATGAAGGAGATATATGCAAAATCATGGCACTAATATGCAGAATAAGATGACTGTAATAATATATCAGAATTCTGGAAATGACTGAATGCATGCAAATCGACCTTCTCAATGCAAATTTGATGAAGACTATGAACTCCAAAATGTCTCCAACAATGCTCCAAATCAAACCATACAAAAACTTGGCCAAAGGCCACTAAGTTTTTACAATGAAGCTTAAATAGAAAGTCTGAAGTAACTTTCTCCCAACTGCAATAATTCAAGTGATATTTCACACCCTCAAAATTGCTTACCAATTGAGAGTTTTCGTTCTCAATGGCCAAAGACAACTGCAGAAACCCTAGGCTCCACAACCATCAAACATCAACATCAACAACAACAAATCTGCATGATGAGAATGAAACCCATGATGTCTATTTATACTTTTTCCTCAAGAGGTCGGCCTCCTTCTAGAACTTTCCCAAGTCACCTTCTAGAAGGAATATTATTTTATTATTTTATTATTTTGCACTTTATAATAAAATAATTATTCATAACATAAAGTGCAAACATAACATTACTTTATAACACGAGGTTTCTAGAAATAGAAACATATCAAGAAATCATTAGAACACCTCCATATGTAGACTGAATCACGAAATGAGCCAACCAATCAACTGGGTATCTGCCAAACAATCCTCTTATCAAGCCCCATTAGCCTACGAGGATCAGGAATAGGCTAATTTCTCAAAACTCCATTGCTCATGAAAAAGGGGACATTACAACTTTGAAGGTGTACTTCTTCAGTTCATCTTTTGGCAGAGTCATACTCTTTATATCATGGCGGTAAGCCATTTTGTATTCACTTTAGGCTATGATCCTTTCAAGGATAGTGTGTCCTAGTAGTGAGCCCTGTAATATCTTGTAACTGATTATAATATATTGTGAGTTAATCCTCACTGTGGTTTTTCCCATTTTGGGTTTTCCATGTAAAAATCCTGGTGTCAATGTGTTATGATTCCTTTCATGTAATTGGATGGTTAGCAATTAATTGTATTAGCAGAATACTAATTCACCCCCCCTCTTAGTATTCGGTGTATTCAACAATTGGTATCAAAGCTTGGTTCCTCCGAAGAAGTCTAACTACTTGAGGAAGGTTCCAAAATTTGAATACATGGCTAACAAAAAACTATCTTGTTCCTCTGGAAGAAATATCTGCATTTGAGGAACTTCATGTTGCCCTTGAAGAATTGGAAAAAAGTGAAGATGAGAAGGAAACTCTGAAAGGAAACCTGAAAGAAGCAAATGAACATGTCAGAAAATTAAGAGAACAAATCAAAAAGTTCAAAGAAAGGCATAGAGAAGTCAGTGGCCAGTTAAAAAAGGCTAATGAAGATATTACCAGATTGAAGGTGCAATTGGAAGAAAAGAAAAGAGTTAAAGAATTTCAAAAAGCTGAAATTCAAAATAAAATTGATGAATGTATAAAGCTTGAACAAGAAGTGGTAACGCTAAGGTCTAATCTAGAAAAAGCAAAAGCTCATGAAGAAAAATTCAAAACAAGTTCTACAAGGCTTGATGAGTTGATTGCATTTTAGAAACATTCTAAGGACAAAGGTGGTCTATGACTTGAAGAAGGACATAGTTCAAAGGTAAAACCGATTCCCAAAGTAGACAATCAAAGGAAAACTCAAGGCAATAATAAACAAATCAAGAACCAAAGGAGAAATACTAGAAGGAATCCTATTCGACAACCTAATGCTCAAAGGTACCCATCTTTTAATGGTTTTTATTTATCATGCAATAAATTTGGTCATAAGGTAACAAAATGTAGAAGTAGAATGAATCAGAATATTGGATTCTTTGTTGGACAATGCTTTACTTGCAATAAGTTTGGACATAGAGCTACCGAGTGTAGAAGCCAGATAATGTTGAACAGATTCAATGCTAGTAGAAGGATTCAGCCTTTTCAAGGCTACTGCTATACATGCAATGTCTTCATACATAAAACTATTTAGTGCAGATCAAGGATAAATGCAAGTCAGTTTGATCAAAGATATGTTGTGTGCTATATTTGCAACAAAATAGGACATATCTCAAAATTATGTAGAAGCAAAATTGGGAAGAAATCTATTCTGGAACAAAAGAACAAACCAATGAACAAAGTGGATCCTATCGAGGTGAGAAAAGAAATGGAGAAGATTTGGAGGAAAAAAGAAAGAACCTAAGAAAAGGATGAGTCAAATTCATTTGTACCTGCATTTGGTGCAGATACCTCTTCTAAAAATTGAACCTAGTGGTGGCTTCAAGGGAGCAGTTACAGAGAAATCTAAAAAGCCGCTGATATATGAGATGTCAAGCAGTGACATGAGGATATATGATGTAAGTTGTCATTCTGAAGATGTTGAAGAAGACTCCGATAGAAAATATGCAGAATCAAAGAATTGCAGAACCTTTTAGATTTTACAGTGTACTTTTTAAAGTATTTATTAGCTTTTGAGGTTGGAATACATTAAATATAAATTAAGACAAATTTTGTAAGTCATAAAGCAAGAAACTAAGTTGAACTAAAGCACATTTGCACAATTGGGATGAAGCAAAGCGATTTGAAGAGAGTTGAAGGCAATGCAGAGTACTTTGCATCAAAACCCTAGTTCTCAACAAAGCTTGAAAAGGTATTTTTTGTTATCTGAACCTTGTGGATTGTAAGTTGAAGCAAATTTTTGTTAAGCTTATTCAAGTTGTTTGAGGATAAATGGCCACTCCTACCATTGTGGAAATCTCTGAGAGACCCCAACCAAAATTTGGAATATTTTCTTGGAAAGTTTATGAAGTGGATCTCATGGGTGCGTTCTCACAGATTCCGAGCAATGTGTTACCCACTAAAGACACTAAGACATATATTCATGGGAAGCTAGAGGAATTTGATCACCAAGAGCTTAAGGATTTATGGGATAGTGAATTGATGAAAGATGATCTATTGCTAAAGCCAGAATATCAAAACCTAGTTCAGAAGAAGCTAAACGTTTGGAACTGGTTTCCAAACTTTTCCTATGAGATGGAGGCAAAATTTGTTAGGATGGCTCTCAGTAGGGTACATAGCAGATTTTTGTGGATAAGAATACCAGGGGTAATCAACAAGGAAGCAATTCAAGCCATAACTAGTCTTTACGATATTGGATCCATTCCAATTCTAAAGACAGTGAAGAACGATGTAGTCATGAAGCTAATTGGTGCTACATTTGACAGAAGAGCTTTGACTACTAAGCCTATCTCAAACCCTACCATCAAGTATGTTGCTATCATGATTGGATAGAAATTTTACTTCACCAATCAAGGGAATTATGTATCTACTATGATAATTCATACTACATTTGAAATGGTAGTAAATGGGAAATATTTTGATCTATGTGAGTTGCTTAGGCTGAAACTTATGAAGAAATTGAGCATGACTAAGGCAAAGAAACACACCTTCAAATTTGGCACATTAGTAGTTTGTCTACTATTCTATTTCTTGAGGGAGTTACCAAAAAGGAAAGACATGATATGGGAACATAACAGGTTGTTTGCACATCAAATTTTTTATCATATGTGCAGTCTTGGAGATTTCAGGGCATAGAACAATGCTCTAACTGCTTTCTTTGTAGTGTTCCATAATGAGATGCATGAAAGAGATCAGATTCCCAAGAGCCTTGTAAAGAAATATGAAAAGGATATAACCTTTCTTGTAACTATAGATGAATGCATCATAGAGGTAGTTGAATCCAAAGCTCTATGGATTGAGCCAATGGGATATGAACTTGATGAAAAATTGGCCGAAAGGTACATTGAAATGTTGTTGAGCAGTCCTAGGGATCACTCTTTACTTAGACATGGAACATATGAGGAAAAATCCAGTGGAGTGCACTTAGAAGCTACAACATCCAAAAGAAGAAATAAAGTTGAAACACTCTTCCAAGGATAGACCTTCACTAAGGATGATATAGATTAGTTAAAGGAGGCTCTTGAGCAGTCCTCTGGACCTAGGAAATTAGGAAGATTATCCTCCAATGTTGGTACTTCCAATACTACTAATGTTGAGAAGGGAAAGAAGAAAGAACAAAGTTTCCCTACATCAGTTGATGTTGTTGACCCTATCGGTCCCAGTACCCGGGCATCTAAAAGAAAGGGCATACCTCCTACTGCACCATCTGCTGCTTTAGGAAGAAGAGTAAAGAAAAAGGCTGACATGAAAATAAATCTAAGTGATGTTGTTCAAGAAAAAATAGATCTTCACATGAAAGAAGAGCATCGGTTGAAAAGAAATAAAAGGAGTAGTACCTCCAATAAAGGAGCACAAACCAAAGTTGATATCTCCATGGATGAAGAGATAGAGGAAGAAGAGGATACTTATAAAATTCATGTACATAAGAAGAAGAATGAAGAAGGCTCATCTGATCCTATGGAGGACATGCCTGGCACTCCTCCGATAAGTGATCAACCATCTTTAGATCTAGGAGCCTTAGTAAATAAAATGATTGACAATGATCTCATGCCAATTGCTGAGTTTTTTGATAAAGTTAATGATGAAGGGAAGGAGACCATCATTAATGCATTTATTCAGTATATAGTCATTTGCAATGTAAGTATGGAGACTATACAAAACAAAGTAACTAAAAATGTCTGGAAAGAATTAGTACAAAGAAGGAAAGAGGCTATAAATATTGAAGATAAGATGAGAAATGATGCCTTAAGTTCTTGTGGTTCCTCTCTTTTTGAGACAGAAGCTGCCAATCTGCTAAAAGAATGATCTATTATGTTTAGAGTCAAGTAGAGAGTCAATATGCTAATGAATAAGGAGCAAGAGAGTATGGAAAAGGTAAGACAAGAAACCCAGGATGTAATTAGACAATTGGAAAGGATTTATGGGGCAAGAACCAACTCTTCATCCCATACAGCTCAAGCACAAATGCATGTTGATGTCACAGAAGTGTTGGATAATTCAATCTTGGAAAATATTGATGAGATACATGGTGTTTCAGAGAAACCTGCCCCTTCGACTGATACAGAAGAGACAACCAGTAAAAGGTCTGATGATCAACATTAAATCATACCGGTGAGAAGCAAGAAGAACATCATGAATCTACCAGAAACAGGGATGAGAAAGATAAAGATGAAAGTGAAGGAAGCAAGAATAATGATGACAAGGATGATGAGGATAAAAGGGAGAAAGAAACAAAGACAAATCCTCTGGAAAGTCCTTCAAAGAAGAAGAAGAAGAGAAAGAAAAGGAAAAAGAAGAAGAAGAAGAAGAAGAAGAAGAAGAAGAAGAAAAATAAGAAAAGAAGAAAGAGGAAGACAAGAAAGTTATTTGGACTGAGAAGAGTAAAGGAGAAAATCCCAAAGTTTTTGAATTGCCAAAGCCAACCAGAGAATCATCTGGAAGCACTCTCAAAGGTCTTCTATCAAGGCAAACAATACTTCAACCTGTGCTTTCACCCCAGCTAGTTAAGTTGTTGTCACATCTAGGTTATGTAGATTTGACTAAGATTACACCAAGTGACAGAATAAAATTTAGTGGTACTTTTCTCAATTTTGTCACACAAGAAGCTATCGAATCATATTAGAAAGGAAATGAACTGATAAATGAAGCTATTAGAGCTTTACAGGAGACATCCCTCAGTGTCACAATTGATAGGTCATTAGCACCAATTGAGAACTTAAAGCTTATAATTGATTCATTCAAGGAATACACATCTAATTTCAAGGCACAAATTATAAAAGAAGTGGAGTCAAGTCTTCTAGAGAGAAGATTTTGGTTTTTGCAAGATAAGTGTGTGATTTCACATGATAGAGCTTTGTAAAGCTTGAAAGAAGTAAGAAACTGTGATGAGGAAGTTGAGTTGCTATTTTTCTACTGCATGAAGTGGCCTGATGCCACTCGAGGTATCAAGGACTTAATGGACTCAATAGAGTCTCAGCTTGTCAATGCCTCCAAAAATTACAAGGTTGCAAATGATAGAAGCTATATTGGTTGGGCTTCTATTGCAAATCTTTAGAACAAATTTTCCATCTTGTAGAGGCAAAAAGAAGATGCAATTAGGCGGTTTGGCCAGCTTAGAGACCTAGTAATATCCAGACATGTCTTTGTATCAAGTGTGT
>VDFB02288292.1:0-51923 GCA_007258455.2 Sequoia sempervirens | reverse complement strand
GTAAAGTCTAAAGAACCCCTATCATCACCAGGACATGCGTTCCTTTGAGAGGAGGTAGAAGGAGCACACTTAGGGCTCCTTGCTTTAGAAGGATCTTCTTTAGGGACATCTATCTTGAGAGTACCTTTTGTAGTAGGTACTATTAGAGTGAACATCGACACATTGGAAGACACTGAAGGGATAAGAGTAGGCACAACTGAAGCTCGACTAGCAGCTGCCATTTCACATAAGTGCATAGCATCAGGGTCAACCTTGACTATGACTACTTTATTGTTAGCAATGAACTTAAGAGATTTATGCAGGGTAGACGGGACTGCACCCATAGCGTGAATCCACGATCTACCAAGAAGAAGGTTATAAGGTAGCTTTTTTGACATGACATATACAAGGGTAGGTACGGTAAAGGGTCCTAACCTCAAAGGAAAGACTATCGTGCCTAGGGCTTGTCAACCGACATTATCGAACCCACGAATGTCAATGGAAGAATCAGTAAGAGAAGATGGATCAATATTAATCTTAGGCAATAGATCAATACTACATACATTGAGTGTCGAACCAACATCAATGAGAGTACGCCTAATGCCAATTTTATTAATGTTGACTATGATCATTAGAGGATTTGCTTGCTTTTGTACTTCTAGAGATGAGAGCTCCCACAGATAGAACGTAATATTTGGCGAATCCACACGAATATACACCATCAATGCATTAGCATCTGTCGGCCTAGCAGAAGAAGGCAAGAGGATCTTTTGCAAGGCTTCCTGAAGCATACCTTAATGAACCAGAGTAGACTGAAGCAAGTCCCATAGTGAGATCTTATCCGGAGGAACCCGAGGTTGCTCGACAAGATCGTTATCACTGGGCGCTTTAGTCATCGGTTTAGGAGCTTGAAGAAGACTTGGTTGTTTATTCATTTTATTCTCATAAGTATGGGATACCGTTCTATAAGAGGGAGCCATAGGAATGTCGGGAGAGTTACTATCAAATGGAACACCATTGATAGAACAAACCCTTTTAGGAGAAGGACTAGCTGGAGTCACGTAAATAACGGGTCTCTTAGGCCTTTGAGAGGCAACAAAGACATAGATTGCGTTTATAGAATCATCAGAGATAGTAGAACAATTATTTGAAGACATATTCTCAACATCAATCCAAACAGGATCAAATGTGGAATAATTATTTGAAGGAATATTCTCAACATCGATCCAGGGAGAATCAGATGTGGAAGGAGGTTCAAAATTTGCTAATGCACCATCTCTAGAAGAGAGTACATTAGAACAAAGATGAGATTCACCATTCACAAATGCATCATCTCCAAAAGAGAGTGCATTGGAGTGAGGTAGATTCATCATTCATGTATACATATTCTCTAGAAGAGGGTGCATTGGAATGAAGGTTAGATTCATCATTCAAAAATACATCTTCTCTAGAAGAGGGTGAATTGGAATGAAGAGAAGGTAGAGTAATGTTAAGAAAGGTATCAATGATTTCCTCTTCTTGCAACAAAATATCCTTCGAAACAAGAGGACATTCGTGAGAAGGATCAAAGATACCAAGTGACATGGGTAAAGCCAAGTCACCATCACATGCATGAAAGGGAATATCATTAACATTTTGAACAAAATTAGAAACATAACTAATAAAAGAAGATATAAAATCCATTACAATTTTTTCAATATTTTCTATGTTCTAGTAATTCGCATTTTCGGAGGTCTCCGAAGTGGAATTTGAGGTCAGAACTTGAGTCGGTCTTCAAACTAAACAAGTTCTCTAGGAGACCTTTCCAACGATGCAAACAGTTCTGAATTTCGAGCACCGAGTCAAAAGTTATGACCCTGACAAGTAGGGGTAAATAAATTCCTAGTTTTTCGAAGAACAATGTTCTTCATGTCGGGTTCACCAAAATGTAATATAGGGGGATTCTCTACTCACGAGTTCTCTTTATTCATAGAGCCTCACGGGGAAAACTTCCCTATACTACCTCAATGGAATAGCAATGAGAGTTTTAGAATTTGAAAGAGCAGGTCATAGATATTGTTTGGACAAACTGACAAGCTCTCGGCCAAAGGACGTCAGTGCAAAAAATGGATGACAACGCGGTGTGCTAGCATCCCAGAGGCACTTTGGCGTCTCATACAAACTAGAGAACGAGAATGTCTCAGAAAACAACAAAGTGAATGCTTCTATCCGATTGCTAAGAACTTATAGAATATAGGGAAATAACAGAACATGATAAAGTAATAGAAAGTGATAGAAATGAAATAAAGTATGGTAGAGAAGATAAGGAGGAGAAAGGAAGGGAATACTTACAACCGTGCAAGTGATGAAGCTTCCAGCCTGTGAATGTCTTCAATACCTGCACACAAGAGGGAGAGAGAAATGGTTGGGTGGTTGTATAGGGGCCTGCCTCAGTCAGACCCCGTTTTGGTGTTCCCACCTCCATAGATAGCCAGATAGATAGAGAGAAAAGTAGAAATGAAGTAAAAAGCACTTAAAGCACTACAAAATAGTGTTATGCTACTCAACCAAGTAATAGAGGAGAGGAGTGAAAGCTTACCACCTCCATCAAGAATGCTCAAGGATGCTTGGGGGAGAAAATGAGAGGAACTCAAGCCTCTGCTGCAATGGTGTTTGTTGCACACTTGCTCTATTGAAGTGGTGGAGTGTTGATGTTGTTGTTGTGAAGTGTAAAGTGTTTGGAGAGCTAAGAGAGGGCTCAAAGAGAGCTAGAGAGTTAGAGCGTGAGCTCAATGCTTGGGAGAAGATGGAAGAAGATCAGAAGAAGCTAGAATGCATGTTGAAGAGATGAATATGAAGGAGAGATGAGGAGAAACAACCATATTCGGGTCGGTTGACCAAGGAGGGCGTTACAAATCAACCCCCAATGCCTCTGTAGGCTCCAGACGTGGGAATATGTCGGAAACGTAAGTGCGCCACGTGAATGTCTGCGCGTTGTGCGAGAATCTCCGACAGAAACGCCTCCATCGATGCTCAAAATAGGCGCCAAGTGTGATGCAAGTAGCGCGCTTAGGTGGAATTAACCCTCCGAACTTGGTTTTCTAAGATGGATAAAGGAAAAAAGAGGATTTGCACATGGGGTGCAAATTCGCTCTTATACAAAGCCACAATAGAGGCTCACTCTCTAGTTGCGCAATATCTTCCCATTGTGGAGACCATTTCTATAGTTAGTGACATTCTTGTTGCATCACTTTTGGTTGACTTTCCAATCAACTTACCAGTCAAGGTCTCTAAGTAGTTTGATGGATAGGGGAAAGGTGACGCCTCTAAGCCAATTTATGGATGGTTGAGGTTATTAGGGGCTTTGATTGATATAAAGGAATATCCTCCACTAATCCCTCTATGGGAATTAGATCAATCTACAGTGGTTGAACCCCCTATTGGGAGTATTCAACCTTACACTACCCAAGAGATGACACATATCATCGAGCCTCTATAGGAAGGTAATACTTCCCTCATACAAAAGAAACCCATAGAGATACCTAAGGATTTTCCTATTTAGGATGATGATTCCAACAGTCTTGAGGGGATCACTAATATTATGAAGCCAAATCCACAAGACCCCTTAGGTACCATTTAGAGGTATGTGCAGGACCTAGAAACAATGACTATAGTCATGGAAGAGGTGGCAAACATTTCCAAACAAGTGGATAACACTCATTCTCCCTTGGTATTGCAAGAGACCCATTACATTATGAAGTTCATGGAGGAAGGATGTCACAAGGAAATTTCAAAAAAATCTTCCTCTCCAAAGGATGACTCATGAACCAAACTCCTGAGATGAAAATGGCATGGCAACCTACTAGGATGTCACCTTCATTTTGAGGGAGGGATGGTAAGGTGATTATGGCTCTATATGGCATGGACACCATATTTTGATAAGAATTCTATTTGTTGCGACACCATTTGGTTTCCCATAGTAATCTCATGGAGTGTGTGGATGAATCAGTGTGGATTTTACATTAGTTATGTGCAGAAGAAAATGAGCTAACCCAAATATTTCAAGACAAATTAGCCTAGCAATCACACATCATTGAAATTGAGAACCCTAAAGTGTCAAAAAAATAACAAGAATTGAATGAGAAGAAAAAATGGTTGATGGAGAAGGAAAGCTAGCTTGTGGACAAGGATAAGCAACTTTTCAAGTTACAGTTGGAAAATGAGAAAACCAAGTGCTAGTTGGATGAGGTAATGCAACTAGTGAAAACCACTCAAGAGAAAAAAATCTTAGTAGCCCACCATTTGAAGCTTCACACAGAGGAAGTATATAGGTTGTGGTAGAACATTTCCTAGCAGTCCACACTGTCCTCAATTTATACACCTCTAGGGACGTCTTCTTAATCACGCCCTCAATAAAAAAAATCTCATTTTGTTCATTCTTCCAATTTTATTTTCCATCAATTAGAAGATAACTTTATTTCTAGAGGGTTGTAGTAAAAAAAATAATTATTAGTAGTCAGAATAGTTAGTTCTCAAAGGTAACAATTGGAAGTTATTGATAATTGGTAGTTCTCAACAATTGTCGACCACTTTATATACTCCTATTGTAATCGAGAACTGGGACCACATGTATGGAATTTACCTAAACAAGCCTATGTAAACTATGAATGAAATATATCAATACAACACTATGTAATTGTTGTTATGAGTTCTTATAGTTTCTAGAATTTATTATATTGTTTACTCTGTGATAACCGAATAAGTAGAATTAGGTAGTAAACATGGGTTAAATAAAAGCAATTGGTTGGGAAACATCTTGATTGGACAATAGGCTCAAGGATGTTGATAACATGCTTCTTAATTAAAGATTTGATTTAGACTACAAAATGATATTAGACTTAAACTTCAAATATTTTCCATGCAATTGCTAGAAGTTTCTCTTGAATTCTAAGTTAACTAATACTTTGTTGTACTTGTCATATTCAATAGTGATATGTATCTAATATACTAAAATAAAGTATTATAAAACAATGTCATTTTTGTTTTGTTTGATGGATTTCAATGTTTTATATGTTAATGTGTCCATATATGGGGAACTTTGGAACTTAATTTGTCAAAAAAAGAAAAGGAAAGCAAGGATAGCCGTAAGGAGAGGAGAAATGAGGTCATCATTCTGATGGTTTCATCAAAATAAACTTTAGTGGAGCATCCATAAGTAATTTGAATGTGGTAGGGGGATCTTTTGTGCTATGAAATTCAAAAGGATTTTTTGTGTATGGAAGTTCTCTATTTTTTGGTTTCAAGACTAACAACAAAGCCAAATGGGACACAATTATTGTTGGCTTGTCAAAAACCCTTCTTTCTAAGGAGCCTTAATGGTAGTTATTCAAGCTTCAAGAAAACATAAAAGCCTAAATTGGAAACTAAATAGGTATGTGAAAGAAGTGGAAGCCCTTAAATCTAGCTTTGAGGAGATTCATTGTGAAAGGTTGTGTTATGATATTTCTTGGAAATATTTATAAAAAATCAGAAATATAGCAGACCACTTTGAGGGGTTCACCTCCAATAATAAGATAATATGATATGAATTAAATAATTGGTGATATGATGATATGGGAGAGAGTTCTCTTCCTTATTTATAAGTTAAACTATGTAGGGACATACCCCTTCATCCTAATTAAGAGGTATTAGTGTATTAACTAATATTTATGTTAGCATTAAGCATGCCACAAGTTCTTATCCTTATTATAATTAGGAATATAATATATACTTAAGAATACATCATATTAGGATCATAACAATCCCTTCCCCTTCAGGAAAACATTTCCCTCAATGCTTAGCAACTCTAAAATATTTCATACGAACCGTTCATCATTCCATGTTGCATTTTCAATTGGAAAATCCTTCCACCTGATTAGAAATTTTGAGGTGGCTTTATTTTGCAATTTGATTTTGGAAATTTCATGAAGTTTTTGTATATTTTGTATGAATATTTTTTCCATAATATTAATAGACAATAGATGAGAGAGTTCGCAAAAATATGTATTCTTAATTAGTCGATCCATAACAAGCTAGATTACATCAATATTATTTGTCTTTGGTAACCCCATAATGAAGTTCATTAATAATTTTCCCAGTTTTGTATAGGAATGCGTAATATTTGTAAGAGGCCTGAAACCTTTATTATTTCCCTTTTATTTTGTTGGCATATCAATAATTCTACCACAAATTTTTGGATATTCACTTTAATATCTTCCCAAAAGAACTTTTTCTTTACAGGATGATAGGTATGAAAATATATTCTATAGTATCTTGTTAGACCCAAAAATCCTCTCTTCTTAGGGTCCATCTTAACACCTTTAAGTGACACTAAATGTCTTGAGTATTCTACTCACTTCACCCTAAAGACACATTTGGATTGTTTTGCATAGATTTTATTTTCTTCCAATTCATTAACAATAGGAATATGAAACTTATCTTTATGAGTGATTTTGTTTAGCTTCTTGTAATGTGAACACATTCTCCATAGATCATCTTTTTTTTTAAAGAATAAGCATAGGGGATAAATAGGATTTTTTGTTGGGATGAACAATGCTTTGTGGTATTAATTTATTGTCACGATTATGGTCTCCAATTAGAGGTACAACTTTGGATTCTTGAAATAATTGTTGATGGTGTTGAACAAGCTCTTGAATTTTTGGTTGATCTTGAGTTATCATATCTTGTGCTTCTATAAAATGTAATTGCACTCTTATATTATAAGAATATTTCTTGAGTAACTTTTCCATCCTATGGGAGCTAATGATTTCACTTGGTGGTGGATTTTATTCCCAAAATTTCATACTTTTTCCCATGATCCTAAAGTCCATGGACAAGTCTTGGAAAATTGAAAGATATTGTTCCTAATTGTTTAAGCCATTGCACACCCAAAACTACATCCACTCCCCTAATAAGGATATCAAACATTTTTTAATCTAGTTGATAATTTCCCATTGAGAGTTTTATATGATGAAACTTACCACCACAAGGTAGTTGTTTTCCATCATCTATCATGACTTGAAAGTTAGAGACTGGATATACAAAACAATTGAGCTCATTAGTTAATATTTTATCAATAAAGTTATGTGTACTACCAGTATCAACTAACACTTTCACATTTTTCTTTTTTATATTACCAATTACTTTGAGTGTTTGTGGTACATTTGTTTCATTCAATGCATGTAGAGAGATAGTAGTACTTTCTTTTTCCTTAGAATCCTCAATCATAACTTTTATGTTTGGTTCTTTTGTAGGTACTTCTCCCTCTTCTTCAATATCATTCTTTTTCTCACTACTAGAACACTTATGACTACTTGACCATTTGCTATCACAATTCCAACATAGGTCTTCATTTTTTTTCTCTATCTCTTGTTGAGGAGAGAGCTTACAAATTTCTCTTAGGTTAAAAAATATGTCCATGTTTTCTCTAGTACGATTATTCACATTTTTATCAATTACTCGCATGGTTTCACCTTTGGTGGTGTTTTGTTTATCAATATGCAATGCTTGTTGCATAGCTTTCCTAATTGTACAAGGTTCCAACAAATGAACATCATGTTGAATCTGGTCCTTAAGTCCATTGATGTACAATTGTAGCCTTTGGTAATGTGTTACCTCATGATCTCTAAGTATCAATCTCAAATGCTCAACACTATATTCAACTAAAGACCTTAATTGTTTTTTTTTAGTTGGGTACAATAGTTTCAATGCATAGTTGTTCATAGAAGGTTGCTAATTCTTTACCAAATTCTTTTCAATTGAACATTTGTTCTTGTTTTTCACTCACCTTCCATTGGTACCATTAGTAAGGTCATAATTTTAAATATAGTGAAGCTATGCTAACCATGGCATTATTTGGTATATTGTGAAGTTTAAATTGTTGTTCTATGAGGCTTATCCATGAAATTACATTTCTACCATCAAATTTATGAATGTTTATTCTTGGTAAGCATAATTGTTGACCTCGAAATGGTTCTCCTATCCCTTGATTTGGTTTATTAGGGTTGTACCAACCTTGGTGGTTTTTTTGGGACTTTGATTTTGATAATAATTCCTTCATAAACCTATCTAAACCCTCATTTAAGGATTTTACAAATGGTTCAAACAATTTATCCTTAATGAAATGTATCATTGTTTCATGTCCTTGTGGAATTCTTTCCTCAATTTCATGTGGTGGAAAATAAAATGGATCCTTTTATTTTGTATTGTAGAAATTCCCTCTAATCCTAAAGATGGCATGGCTTTAATTATGTTTTTATTTTAAGATTTATTAAGGTAGGAAGATATTTGATGTAAGAGAAAATGTGATGTTTTGGTTTGGACCAAACTTAGACCACTAAATTAAATAATATATTTTATGGATAAAAATTAATTTCAAATAATTAACCCTACCAAATTTTCATAAGCTTGAACCAATAATGTACATTTAAAAATAAATCCAAAAAATTGCAGCCTATAGAGAAAATTAATGAAAATTTTGACTACAATTTGACCACTAAATTATAGAATTGTGGGCTATAGAGCAAATTAATGAAAAAAAAAATTGCAATAAATTTTAGATAACTTACCTTCAAAGCCTAATTTTTTTCTTGAAAGCTTACGTATTTCATACCTCAAAACCTAACAAAAATCAAATCCAAATTCACACTAGTTTGGAAGTTATAGTGGAAAACAAATGTTGACCCAAATTGTAGCTTTGATACCACTTGTTATGATATTTCTTGGAAATATTTTATAAAAAATAAAAAATATAGCAGATCACTTTGAGGGGTCACCTCCAATAATCAGATAATATGATATGAATTCAATAATTTGATGATATGATGATATGGGAGAGAGTTAGATCTTCTTTATTTATAAGCTAAATTGTGTAGGGACATACCCCTTCATCCTAATTAAGAGGTATTAGTGTATTAAATAATATTTATGTTAGGGTTAAGCATGCCACAAGTGCTTATCCTTAATATAATTAAGAATAATATAATATATACATAGGAATATCATACTAGGATCGTAATAGGTTGCTGAATGTAGTGGAGGATCATCTAGTAAATGCAAGAGTGGATCAAGAGACTTCAAAAACTTTGTAAAACCATTTTCAATGTTCTTGGTTAGAATTTGAACATGTTAAATTTCATCTCCCATGTTGGTGGTACTTGTCATTGATCAATGATAGTTAAAGGAGAAGTAAGGGCGAGAGGTATTATATGTGCTTATTGATTTGTTTTCATTTTGATTATGGTAAATGATTTTGATTGTGGTATAATATGTGCTTATAATTGACAAGTTAGAGGTGATATGTTATAATTTATCTTAGAGGAATTGAGTGTGGAAGGTGATAGAGATTGAGTGGAGATCTTTAGAAATTCCTTTCATTAATGATAGAAGTGAGGTTAACATATGTAGGAGTTTTTTATTAGAGAATGCTCATTGTGATTATGTTTGGATTGTTAATTGTCAATGGTGTTTTAGGTTTGGCTAGTCTAGTTGCTAAGTGATTTTCTAAGAGAGGGCTAAGATGGTGAGTTCTATTAGGGTAACATGAGTAAGGAGAAGAAATGTCATAGCTCCTTGTCAAATAAACACATAAGAAATTTTTGCTTGTGAATCACATGCAACTTTAGGTTTGTTTGGGGTGTTGGGGATATAGGATTGAATTTTGGCAACAAGACAATGTATATGATAGGGGAAGTTTGTATCTAATCTTGTATGATAGTGACAAGCTACAATCTATGTTTGTTCTACATTTGTTCCTACTAAAATTATTTATGTCAATGGGCAATGTAATGGTAGGTCTGAACATATTTCTCATGACAATAGGTAGCTTGAGATAAGTTATACAATCCTAGTTTTCTATAGTAGTCAAATCCATAGGGCATGGCTTGTAAGAGATTATTAATGTCATTTGTTTCCCTAGATTTGGTGGACTAGTCTCATTTTTTGGCATGAATATTGTGACCCATAAGGTGTTGTTGGAATAGTGAAAGAAGCGATTGAGCATATGGAGGAGGAGCCTATCAACAGGGAGAAATGGATGTGGTTTAGGAATTTAAGTTGTTATGATATGCTTGTTTTTCTTGGGTTACAATAGTAAGGTGTTTTTTTCTTGTAGTTAGTTTCTTGTTTTAGCTAGTATATATATATATGTGTGTGTGTGTAGGTGGGTAGTTAGAAGAGTTTTATTATTTAACACAAGGAATATTTTTATGTTGAGATTTAAGTCATTATGTAAGTACCTCTTATATTGTAAGATCATCATATACATGCTTTCTAAATGGCAAAGCCCCAAAAAAATCCCCTATAAATGACCTAGAAAATATATTATATATTTTTTATGACATTAACAGTATATATATATATATATATATAAACATTATTACTATCTAATATACTTTGAGCTTATAAGTTGGATATATTTATCATAGATATAAAATCGTAATACCCTTTACTATGAAGGTAATTTTAGTGTCCAATGAGGACATATTTTGAGGAGGCAAGATAGGGTTGAAACTTATATTATTTTGTTAAAATGTTATAAATGTTATAAAATCCATTTAAAGTGAAACATAAAATGAAGTGTTTATAGGGTAGAATCAAATGATTTTAGGGTAAAGTTTAAAGGGTTGGAGCTTTGGGTAAGTGGCCATAATCATGGCCATCATGAAAATATAGATTTAATTATTTTCATTTGTTTTTTATATTATTTTTTAATAATTTGTTTATATTGATGTTTATATTTTTTATGCCAAAGTTGTATAAAGATAATTACAATATAACAAGGAGTGAAATTAATAGTTTGTGTATTAACTGCTTTCAATTTGATAATCATATAAATATCAAAATATTCAATATAATAATAAGCAAACTATTAATATTTAACGATAATTATAAATATAATTACATGAAATACAAATGAAATTAACTTTATTTTTTTACAAATTATCTTTCTTTTTCTAAACATAAATTTATAAATTAAAATAAAAACTTTAATAATATACTTAATCATGATAGTATAAATAAAGATAAATATTTATAAATAAATAAAATTTGTTATAGATAAAAAATAATGAAAAGAATATAAGGGGTGAAAAAGTAATTTTTCTTAGGGTTGTCACGAGTAAAATGATAGAAAAAATGGTTCATTAAGATATTTAAAAAAAATGTGTATTTTAAGAAAGAAAATAAATATAAAACTCAAAGAAATTAGAATTCCACAATCTATATTTTTCTACGTGTAGTTGGTTTGGATCAATTTTGGATCACACTCCTTCAACACTTTCTCATCATGATGATGGATCATGGAGTCAAAACATTGATGTAATATAAAATTAATAAAATAATTTAAATTCATAAAACTTATACATCTATCTAAAATGGCATACATTTTAAAAATAATTATAAAATATAATAAAATAAAATTACCTTAAGTAAATAGAAAGTAATAATTTTTGAGTTCATGGTGTGATGGTTAAATTGTAGTATTGGTGTTGTAGCCACCAAGGTTCAAAACCTCACTAGATCATTGTGATCACGAGCATTGTACCTTTACTAATTCATTGTGCTTGTAGATTTGAACCTTAGTGTTGAAATTGTTGGTGTTCATATCGATGGATTGATCCTCTAAACCATAGTTGGGTCATGTGCTCATGAGCTTTGTGTCTTTGTTGAGTTATTGATCTCACAAGTTTAGACAACTCGCATTAATGTAGTGCATTCATGGGGATGAGGTCTCCATTTGTGACCTCACTTGGCTTGGGTCAAGCTGAAAATTATTTTATTGCCCAATAAAATAAAATAAAATCTTAAATAGTTGTAAAGTAAAATAAATAAATAATTTTCTTCAAGTAAAAATAAACAATATTAATTTAAAAAAATAATGTAACATAAAATAAAATAAAATTACTCCAAGTAAATAAAATAATGCTCTACTATATAAAGCTACAATACCTATCTTTTAGAAAACCTAGGTAAAATATGTTGAGAGATATTCCACTTCAATTATAGATTGAGTAAAAAGAAGAAAATAAGCATCTCTAAAACAAGAGATGCATATGGTTGTGTTTGGTTGTTTGTGAGATGTAGTTGACAAAAGCTGTTAGGAGGGTGCAATGTCACTTTGTGTTGTCTTAAAAATAAAAAATATTACACATGGAGTTTTCATTTTTTTTTATTGTAAATCTTTGATGAAAGCTAAAGCCTTACTTATTATAAGCAGAATCAAATATTTGTGAATAGAAATATATATTCATAAATATTTGTGAATATAAATAGATATTCATAGAATTAGCATTGTATGATAGAGATCATATAATTTGAAAGTTTATACAAATAATGACATGCATTATCGTAAATAATTATGCAGCTGAAGTTTATAGTTTAGTATTAAACCATGTTGCATATACTATCAATTTCAAAAGTATAGTGAAACAATATTTAATACAAAAATGCTTTTGTCAAAAACAAAGCTCTCCAATCCTACACGCTTAAAACAATAATACGATTTCTTGTCCTATTTATAAATATTGTTAGAGTGCTATTGATATCTTTGTATGTAGATGATCGGGTTCCAATTTTGGACTTGTAGCAACATAAAAGGATGTATAAAATTAAAAAATGAAAGAAATGTGTTTTTCAAAGAAGCTAACTGAATTTCACAAATTAAAGTTGACATTACAAATAATTGAAGTGCACAAAAATTTAACTAAATTTCAAGAATTAAAGTTGACATTGCAAATAATTGAAGTGCACAAAAAAATTTATTAAAAGAAATAATTTTGAAATTGACAAAGAAATAACAATAATTAAACTTAAAGAAAAAATAAGTATTTTTGAGTAAATTTAAGGTTTTCAAAAAAATCCCATTTACAAAAAAAAAGCTCCATTAAAATTGAATTAACTTGTTTGGGAAAAAACTATACAAGTATATATTGTTAAGTAATTGATTGAAAAATTATTAAAAAATAAGTCAATTAATTTAAGTAGTAAAAAAATTATATGTAAAATAAAAAACTTATACTATATTTATAATATTAATTTTGAACAACTAAGAATATTAAATTAATAAATATCTTATTAAAGTATAAATTTATTAACAAAATTAATTTACAAATTTAGATGCTTTATTAGAAACATAAAACAAGTTTTAAAAAAAAACTTTGAATCAAACTATTTAAACAATTTACACTTTAATTTCTTAGGAAAAACTATTAAAATAATCTATAAATAGAACTTTATAAAGTAATAAAAGTTTTATATGTTTTGGAAAATTAAGGATTTTTTTTTTAAAAAAAGCTTGCAAATGTAATGAAAAATCGATCGAAATTGGTATTTTAATAATTTTACTGCTATTGAACCTTCTTAGACCAATTTAAATTCAGTTATAAAATAATCATTTGTAATTATTAAAATATTAAAAAAATGGAATTAACTCACATAATTTGTTTTAACGAAACACATTGAGCCAGACTTTTTGTTTTTACTATTTTTACATGGTAAATGTTTCATTCACAGGTAAATTCATATTAAATTATTATATAGCATTCCATAACTACTATAACCAATCATGTTGACAAGTGGGAGGCATGCACTTTTTAAGGTTAAATGAATTTACTAGACAGCTGTGATTTCTTTCTTCCTCATACTTTTAGTTGGGATTTTCCCATTCTTCCTAGGTTTTGTGATAATAATTCTCAGGATGGAATCGGTGCAACAACGTGTGTTGCTTTTACTTTGTTATTTCTTTTCCGTTATAAATAATTACAGCGTCTATTGCCCTTCAATCCAGACTGCCTTTAAAATAAGAAAAACTTATCTGGGCTTCTTTATTCTTTGCTATCTATCTATTTATTTATTTGTTCATTCTTATAGAGCAAAATCTTTATTTGGGTTATCTGAAATGTGTTGCCCGCTCAGACTGATTTCTAATAAAAAATAATTATCTGAGTTACTTTCCACTTCGCAAAAGGGAAGATTTTAGTTGTTTTGCAGGCCTGCATGTCAATATCCTTATAGATAAGCATGTGGGTGCTCCCAAGGCTAGAGAATGAGAATTTGGCCTTGAGTTCGTAGGAATAATGGTTTCAATCCAAATAAATTTGGAAATTGAAAAGAAAAGAAGAAACAAATATTTAGCACACCTTTGGATTGCCAGAAGGAGGGTTTTTATTCACCAAATTACTTCTAAAAGTATTCCCATATGAAGTTGCAAAAACCATGTCTATATCAACCGCAGAATCTGAAATCCTAATCCCATCTCTCTGTAAAAGCTTCCACAAACATCCAGCTTGACCAAAAGCTTCAAAATCTGTTCTACAAAAAAATTGTTGTAGAGAGGTATGATTACAAAGCCGTAAAATTTGAATTTTGATGAAATGGGTAGACCAATCTCAATATTGGGTGCCTAGAACAACAATACTCTGAATGGGGAAGTCTGAACTCATCCACAATCGATGCTCAGTAAATACCAGGCGCGTTATCGTCTGTTGACACAAAAATATGAAAAGCCCGCCACAAATTATTTACAAGAAAGTTGAAGGAGAAATTTTAGTGAATGTGAAAAACATGGTTGCCGCGCGCGACAGAGGAGGGAGGACTATCCCCCATGAGGCGGTTTTGAATGGACATAACACACTCTGCAAAGTTCTTCTCGACTTAAATTTAGAACTAACATATATCAAAGATAGAGACAACCAAAACCCATTATACGATGCAGTTACAAGAAAATACATGGGCAGAGCTCTGCATAAGCAATTGTTGACAACATATTTGAAGAAAGATAAGCCTAATGACGATTTGGCGGACCGCAACAGACTAACTCCATTGCACATTGCTGCTTCAGAAGGCAAATTCCAGGTTGTGAAGGAGCTTCTTTCTTGGGATAAAATCAAAACAAAATATTTGAGCAGAGGAGATATCATCGCACAAATGACCCTCCATAAAGCTGTAAAAGGTGGAAACATCAATACAGTAGAAATAACTCAAGGATTGCATTCTTACCTGTGGTTTAAACTCTGGGCCAAGCAAAACATTCATAGAGTCCCTTACGAATTGTTCACTATATGCAAAAGCATTACATTATCAACATTTAAGATATTTTATTGCAATATACCTGTGGCTCAAAATTTGATATCTTTGTGAATGATCCACTGTTGGCAGCATTTGTGAATATAATGAAACCCTCTTGTTGTGCCAATTGCGACTTTGTATCTGATTGGCCATTCCAGAAGTTCCCTTACCGACCATATCAACAAGAATATGCCCATGTACGTGAATGACAGGTACATGAACGATCATTGGGCGATTAAATTGTCAATTCTATATTATGAGTCGTCAAGACATATAGCCATGCCTTACCTAAAAAGTTTGTATTTTTGCTGTTTTTATTTGAAAAAGTTAACTTGATGGGATCCTTTGGTTGCCATATAAACAATTAGTCAATCATATACTATTGTAGAATAGTGAAAAATATGACACTCCACAACTATTGTTTATATTATTATTATTGCTTGCATCATCCCAATATGACTGTTCACAAGTATTAACCAATAGAATTGGAGAAAAATGGATTGTAAATATAAAAATAAATATGAAATAAAATTGAACATTATAAAATATGGTCAACAAAATTTAATTCTCGCATCCTATTGGTTGATTCTTGTCAAAATATTGAAACTAGATGAAAGCATAAGTATACCGCCTCTGGCAAGAACTAATAATATCTCATAATATTTTGCATATATTTATGCTAGTAAATATATTTTTCTTTATATTTAATTGTTATTGTTAATGTTATGATATTTCTTGGAAATATTTGCAAAAATAAAAAAATATAGTAGACCAATTTGAGGGGGTTACCTCCAATAATAAAAAAATATGATATGAATTAAATAATTGATGATATGATGATTTGGTAGGAATATGATGCAAAGCTAGGAGGATTCAACAACACATCTCACAAACCTTCAACAATAATTCAAAGCAATCTTTGTATAACACATGCTATTAGGCATTCTATATCACATTGGAAACATAACTATGACAGCCCACAATTTAATGCAACAAACAGTCATTAATAACTCCCACAAAACAAATAATGAGCCAATCTCTCTGGTGAGATTGAAGAAAACATAGTTATAGACCTTTCCTCAAATTTTTATGAAGATCCAATGGTGGAAAAGAAAGTTGCTACATTTTTTCCCAAAACTGCAAACCCTAAGTAGGGTTCAGACTCGCCCTCACAAAAATGGTCATAACTTATTCAAATCTTAATGAAATTTGATGAGACTTGAATAAAATTAAAGTATATTCACATGGCAACAAAATCCAATTGGTTTCAGATCCAAAATATAGACTTTACAATCCATACCATCACATTTTTCAGACTGTAAATTGTGCACAATATTGTTAGAATAGGGCAGTCTCACCAAAATAGTCATATCTTCCACAAAACTCAATAAAATTTAATGAGACAAAAATAATTGGAAACTAGAAATAGAGATATTTCCATCAATATATGATACTCCATTATTTGTGTCCATACCAGGCCATACAAAATACAACTTCAACTTGGAAACAATATAAAAATCAGAAAATGCACACAAAATTTGAGGTTGCCATTCATCAAACTTCAAAAATAGTGTCTCCAACCCCCAATTCGAGTTTTTGAGGGTGTATTTATACATTTCCAACCAAAACCAACCATTTTCAACTACCTTTTGATTAGTTTGTTGACAAAACACCTTAATGACACTTCATCTACCTAATTTTGTACTTTTGACAATTTTTCCAATATGGAACAATTTTAAACATTATTTGACAAATGACTTAAAATATGACTCCCTAAGACTTAAAAACCTCTAAAATGGTTTGATAAACCTTATTATAAGACCCAATACACAAAATAAAGCAACTATTTACAAATGGCCTCATGGAGGCAAGAAATCAAACAAGTGCTCCTGCACCAGAATATCTGTCTTTTATTTATAGGCTTAATCATGTAGGAACATACCCATTCATCCTAATAAAGAGTATTTAATGTATTAAATAAAACTAATGTTAAGGTTAAACATGTTACAAGTACTTAACTCATTATACTTAGGAATATATATTGTATTCTTAGGATATAAGATATTAGGGTCATAATGTTAGATAGAATATTAGCAACTGTCATGCCCCTCCCCTTCAAAAAAGCATTATCCTCAATGCTTGGTAATTTTTGATGCTTTAGTATGAATTGTTCATCTTCCAATGTGGCATATTCAATTGGCATATTCTTCCACTTGATTAGGAACTCAGAGATAGTTCTATTGTGTAATTGTTTCACTTCTTTCTCAATAATTTTCTCAGGTTCTAAAATAAACTTTCCTTCTTCATCTAACTCTGGTAATTTTAACTAGATTGAATATTGTTGCCTATTACTTTATGTAAACAAAAAATATGAAGATAGGATGAATTTTGGAAGAGGGTGGAGGTTCTAACTTATAAGCTACAGTTCTTATTTGATGGAGAACCTTATAAGGACAATAAAATTTAGGTGTAAGCTTCATATTCTTATGTTTCTTAAAGGAAATTTGTTTATAAGGTTGTAATCAAAGAAATACCCAATCTTTCTATTCAAAATGCCTCTCACTACGATGTTGATCAACTTGTTGTTTCATTCAATTCTGAATCATAACTAAATTATCCTTAAGGATTTGTAGTATTTCTTGTTGGTGTTTAATATGGTCCTATACTACATGAGCTTTAGAATGAGATTATAAATAAGGAGTAGCAGATGGTGGAGGGTAGTCATAAAGAGCCTCAAATCAAATCCTTTTAGTGGATGTGTGAAATGATGTGTGTACCACCACTTTGCTAATGCTAGCCATTTGGACCATTGTGTTTGCTCATCAAAGGAAAAACAATGTAAATATCCTTCTAAACATGTATTCACAATTTTTGTTTGGCCATCTAATTGTCAATGATAAGAGGAACTATGTGCTAATTTTGTATCCCATGTTGTAAATAAGTTTGTCGAAAAAATGCTAGTGAAGATAGGGTCACGATCACTCACTATGATTTTGAGAATTCCATGAAGTTTTTGTATATTTTTTATGAATATTTTGGTCATGGTACTTGATTGAAATGAATGAAAGAATCCACAAAAATGTGCATACTTGGTGATTATATCCAGAATAACTAAAATTACATCAAGATTATTAGATTTTGGTAGACCTATAATGAATTCCATTGATATTTCCTCCTAACGTTGAGTTGGAATTCCTAAAGGTTGTAAGAGGCTTGCAATCTTTATTATTTCACCTTTAGTTGTTTGACATATTAAACATTCAGCCACAAATTTCTTAACATCTCTTTTTAGACCTAAAAATAAATCTTTCTTTATATGATGATAGGTCTTTAAAAACCCCAAATTTCTTCTTATTGGTGAGTCATGCATTTGAGATAATGTGTTCTTTTAAATTGGAATTTTTACATAAAAATAATTTAACTTTGTACCATAAAGAATCTTCTTTCCAAATAGACTTATTGAAAGAAGATGGTTCATGTTGAAGCTTTAGAATGAGATTATGTATTTGAGGATCATTTATCACTCTTTTTATGTGACTTCTAACCATTTTGGTTGTATTAAGGAAATGATACAAATATTTATTTCCTCTACTTCTTGTCAAGAAAGGGCACCAGCTACAATATTGTCTTTACCCTTTTATAAATGATTTAAGTCATATCCTAGCGTCTTGGTAACCCATTTTTGTTGCTCTAATGAGGATATTCGTTGTTCTAAAATATATTTTAGACTCTCATGATCAGTCTTGAATTTTAAATGCCTTCCAATTAAATATTGACACTATTTTTTAATTGCATGAATAATGGCTAATATTTCCTTCTCATATGTGGGCCTTAGCAAGTTTTTCCTTTTATTTTTTGACTCTCAAATGCTAATGGAAACCCTTGCATTATTACTACCCTAATTCCATGTCCATAAGCATCAAATTCTACCACAAATGTTTTAGATAAGTTTGGAGTTGAAGTGATATTTTTTTAGTTGTTGGAAGGTCTGACTGGCTAACTATGACCATGAAAAGGAATCCATATTTAATAACATTAGTAAGGGTGATGCTATTCAAGAATAATTATGAATAAATATTTTATAGTATCTTATTAGACCCAAAAATTCTCTCAACCCTTTGAAATTTTTAGGTTTCATCCATTCTTTTATTACAAAAATCTTCTTAGGGTCTACCTTAACACCTTCATGTGGCACCACATGTCCCAAGCATTCTATTTATTTTACCCCAAAGACACATCTGGATTGCTTGGCATAGAGTTGATTATCTTCCAATACTTGTAATATCTTCTCTACATGTTGCAAATGTTCTTATGATTTATTATAGATAATGATATCATCAAAGAAATCCACCTTAAATTTGTGAAGAAACGAGTGAATTAATGAGTTCATGAGGCTTTAAAAAGTTGATGGGAACATTAGTTAAACCAAATGGCATTACTAAGAATTCATGACATCCCTCATATGTTCTAAAGGGAGTTTTATGTGTGTCCTCTTCCTTTATATGAATTTGATGAAAAACATAATGTAAATATAACAAAGTAAATAAAATTGCACCATTTATTTCATTTAATAATTCATCAATAGTAATAAAGATTGTAAAAACTTAAAGAAATCGTGGAATCATGTGCGAAGGCGCTGAAACTTTGTGTGATTTCAAGCCTCCTGATGCAGGCGATGGTGTGTCGTTTCTGCATTCCGACATGAGGACGAGGGAAGTGCCTAAGGGAAAGAAGGGTATGATATGCAAAAAGAAGAAGGGCGGTGGTGTTGTGGGGGATGGGAGGACATGGTACGCCCTGCGCTCCGTCGTCTCTTAGAAATCTGCGGGCTCTCCTTCCTCCCTGCCTCTCGCTCGAAGCTTTGATTCCCTTGGTGTTGGCTCGAGTGCGAAGGGAAAACCAATGTCGACATCGTCTCCGGGTCTAGCCTCAGATCCCACAGGAAAATGCAAAAATAGGGCAAATCTGTTTCATGAATGCAATATTTTTTGCTTGGAACAGATTCGACAACTAAACCCTAATTTGTCTCCACCCGAATCGTCTCCAACTCCTAATGCGCCTCCCAAAATGGATCAAGTTCAGTGCGTTGTGGGCTCCTCTTGTTCTGGTGGTGATGCAGAGGTCGTCTTCACCAACAAATCAATGGACCTCAAGAAACCAATCAAAACACACAGATGTATGTGGTTCGGCCGTAGCCTACGTCCCACGGAGAAGGGAGAGAGATTGATATTATTCATAGTTGTGTGTTGGAGATTACAACACCTCTGCATATAAAGAGATACAACAGCCTTAATTAGAAGGCACGGATTAGGACGAATCCCACAATTTATGCTTTCTCCAGCACAGATAGATAGATACAAATCCCGTAAATCTCTCTTCTCCAACACTCCCCCTCAAGTTGGTGCGAAAATGTCAATAGAGCCCAACTTGGACAATACTTCTTGAAACTTGAGAGCTGGAAGACCTTTTGTAAATATATCCGCCAATTGCTGAGTTGTAGGGACAAAGGTTGTGCGGATGACATTGGCTTGCACATTCTCTCGAACAAAATGGCAGTCAACTTCAATATGTTTAGTGCGCTCATGAAACACTGGATTTGAAGCGATATGCATAGCAGCCTGATTATCACAGAATAATTGAGTTGGTAGAGATGAACCATAACCAAGGTCCTGCAACAGAGCTCGAAGCCATATAATTTCACTGGTAGTTGATGCCATCGCTCTATATTCTGCTTCAGCACTTGAACGAGCAACAACACTCTATTTTTTACTTTTCCATGTGACCAAGTTACCTCCAACAAAGGTACAATATCCAGTTGTAGACCTTCGATCAATGGGAGATCCTACCCAATCAACATCAGTATAGGCAGTAATAGAATTATGACCAGTCTTATGCATCCATATACCTCTGCCTGGGGATCCTTTCAGATACTGTAAAATTCTGGTGACGGCCTGCATATGTTGAGCCTTGGGAGCATGCATGAAACGACTTACCAAACTCACTGCATAAGAAAGATCAGGTCGAGTAATGGTTAAATAGATTAACCTACCGACCAACCTTTGAAACTGACCAATATCAGACAACAATGCACCAGTATCATCCAATTTTCCTCCGCTATCTGTTGGCGTATATGATGGTTTGATTCCCAATTTACCAGTTTCTTGTAACAAATCCAACACATACTTTCGTTGATTAAGAAAGATGTCATTTTTTGAGTAGGCAACTTCTAATCCTAGAAAGTACTTCAAAGTTCCCAAATCTTTAATGGCAAATCTATTGTGTAGCAGAATTTTTAGCTTAGAAATTGCATTTTGATCATCACCACTAATGACTATATCATCAACATAAATCAGCACAACAACAATACCGGAGTTACTTCTTTTAACAAACAAAGAAGGATCGACATTACTTCGTTTCAGCCCATTCAACATAAGGACATAACTAAGCTTAGCATACCAGGCCCGTGGAGATTGTTTAAGCCCATAGATTGCCTTTTTTAACTTACACACTAAACAAAACTTGGCCTCTTGCGGATGCCCAGGTGGGATGCTCATGTAAACTTCTTCTTTAAGATCACCATGCAAGAATGCATTTTTGACATCCATTTGAAACAATTTCCAGTCTTGATTGATGGCAAGGGAAATGAGGACCCGGAATGTGTTCATCTTTGCAACAGGCGCAAAAGTTTCTTGGTAATCTATGCCATATGTTTGTGTGAATCCTCTAGCAACAAGTCTGGCCTTATGTCATTCTAAGGAACCATCACTGTTGTATTTATTTTTGTACACCCAACGACATCCGACAGTTTTCCTTCCTGGAGGTAGCTTAACAATCTCCCATGTGTTATTGTCATCTAGAGCTTGTAGCTCGTCTTGCATAGACTTCCTCCAAACTACAATGGAGTTAGCTTCTCTAAAAGTCTTAGGTTCTTGATTATGATCAACAGTACTCAAGAAAGCTAGGTGAGACTGAGAAATATTATTATAAGACAGGTGTTCCTGTATAGGATAAGATGTAGCATGATAAGTGAAGAAATCTTTCATTCGCTCTGGAGGACGAGTTGCTCTATTCGATCGTCGAGTAGCTTGAGGAGATGTGGGGATTGGTGGTGCTTCAGGCACTTCTGCATCATGATCAGGAACAACATCCTCATTAGTGTGGTAGGAAGCACATACATCGTGTGTTTTTGATTGGTTTTCTTCATGGTATCGAGGCCGGTCTTAGTTTGATTTGCGTCGCGAGGAGACCACGATTGATCGCGTTTTAAATGATCTTGCCCGGTCAAGGAAACATAATTCACATTTTTGTGATCTGCTTGGATCACAGCATTCGCGCCTTTTAGGTAGTCTGAAACTCTGCATTGTGAAGAGCCGAAGTGGCGGCTCAAAGGCCCTACCAGATGTTTTCTCTGGCTGTTATCTTGGGCGGAATCTGTTTTCTCACGGTAAAGCTATTATCTTGGGCTGACCATCACCTTCCCTTGCTTTCGTAGTCTAGCTATTTTTCTTCCCATTCCTGGCTTCAATAATGAATTTCATTATCACGCATAATACCAGGGAATCGGGTGCCTTTCTCGATTTATTTGTTGTGATCGATTGAACCAGAGTGCAGAAGTTGAAGAAGCAGCTGCTGTAGAGCCAGTTGGTGAACCAGAAACTGGGGATTTCTCTACTCTTCTATGACCTGTTCAAAACTGCGTCTGCCCTACTGGTTCATGCGGAGACTTTCATTGTAAGTGTTTTTTCTTGCGACTTCGTTCTTGCTTTTTTTCCATGGCTGAGTTCAATTTGAATCCTAGTTGGAGACTTTCATCAATTTCGTTAAATGGTATCAATTATGTAGCATGGTCTAGAGCTGTTACTTTGTCGCTTGGTGGCAAGAAAAAAATTGGTTTCGTTAATGGTGATAAAAAGTGTCCTCAAACTACTGAATCGGGATATGAGGATTGGATATCCAATGATCAGCTTGTTCGATCATGGTTACTCAATTCGATGGAAACTCATATTGCCAAAATTTTCACTTTTTCTAATTCAGCAAAAGAACTGTGGGATTCAATCGCCGAATTATATGGGAACCAAAATAATGTTGCCCGTATTTTTTGAACTCACTCTTGAAATTGTTGCAGCCCAACAAGGTGAGAAAACCTTTAGTGAACACCTTGGGAATCTTAAAAAACTGTGGGACGAATTGAACCTGTATCGTCCACATACCACTGATGCCCAAACTCTTTTGAAACGAGCTGAGGAGGATAAAATTTTCTCACTACTTCGTAGCCTGAAGCCTGAGTATGAATACATAAGGCGCAATCTTTTGATGGATGCCACATTACCCACTCTTGCTGGTGTTTGTGCTATTATTCAGCGAGAGGAAACTCGAAGAAAGACTATGAGCTCAGAATCCAAAACTTCAACGGAGAAGATTGAATCTAATGTCCTTTTGGCTGAAAAGGATGATAAAAGAAAGCCTCACTTTTCTGACAAAAACAGGAATGTTTCTCACTACAAGGGTAAGAAGGAACTCTATCAATGTGATCACTGCAAGAAAACTGGGCATACCAAGGATCGCTGCTGGGAATTACATCCACATCTCAAATCTGAATATAAGGGTCGGAAGGATCATGCTGCTGTAGCCGAGACTTCTTTTTCAATCAATCAGTTGGGTCATCTTCTTCAACAACTCAGTAAGACTGTCTCTTCTGGCAACAGTCCGTCCACTTCCTCTCACGTGTCAGGTAATCTTCATGCTTATCTTACTTCCAATTCCAAAATTAATTCTTGGATTATTGATTCTAGAGCTACAGATCATATGGCCAATAGTCCTTCTTCAGTAACCAATTTTATTCCAAAAACTAATAAGCATGATATCTCTGTTGCAAATGGAACTACTGTTTCAGCCTTAGGAAGTGGTAAAATTAGTTTCTTTTCTCATAATGCTCCATCTGATGCTCTGGTTGTTCCATCCTTCCCTGTTCAACTTATGTCTGTTGGAAAAATTACTAATTCTTTAAATTGTGATGTCATATTTTCTCCAACATCTGTCATCTTTCAGGATCGAAAGTCGAAGAAGATGATTGGTAAAGGAACATACTCACATGGACTTTATTTTCTAAACTCCCTCAATAAGGCGTATCATGCCAGTGGTGTAATTGAAAGTCACACTTTACATAAATGGCTTGGACATCCATCCAACCGTATCTTGTCAAGACTTTGTCCCTCTGCTTCTGTTGATTCTGATGTCTGTGATGTTTGTCAGTTTTCTAAACAAACGCGTTTACCTTTTGTCAATTCATCTTCTATGTCTACTGAGTTGTTTGAATTAGTTCACTCCGACTTATGGGGACCTGCGCCTATTGATTCTTATGATGGATATAAATATTTTGTGTTGTTCATTGATGATTTTTCTCGTGCTACCTGGTTATACTTGTTAAAATCAAAAACTGAAGTGACTTCTGTTTTCAAAGATTTTCATACTATGGTGTTTAATCAGTTTGGTGCTAAAATAAAAAATTTTAGGTCTGATAATGGTACCGAATATGTTAAAGGATCTTTTTCAGAATATCTTCAAAGCCAAGGCATTATTCATCAAACAAGTTGTGTCGGAACTCCACAACAAAATGGGGTGGCCGAAAGAAAGAATCGACACATCCTGGAAACCGCACGGGCCCTTATGTTTCAAACAAAGGTCCCAAAACAATATTGGTCTCATGGTGTATTGACCGCTGCATATTTGATCAACCGTCTTCCCAGCCGTGTTATTAAGTTCAAGTCACCATTGGAGATACTCAAAAATAGGACACCTGACATCTCACACTTGAGGGTATTCGGATGTGTCTGTTATGTGCACCAGCAAGCAATACACAGAGATAAGTTAGAAGCTCGATACCATGAAGAAACCAATCAAAACACCACGGATGTATGTGGTTCGTAGTAGCCTATGTCCGCGGAGAAGGGAGAGAGATTGATATTATTCATAGTTGTGTGTATGGAGATTACAACACCTCTGCATATAAAGAGATACAACAGCCTTAATTAGAAGGCACAGATTAAGACGAATCCCACAATTTATGCATTCTCCAGCACAGATAGATAGAAACAAATCCGTGTCTCTCTTCTCCATGGGACCTCTTGATCTCAGATGATTGCATCAATGAGGTATCTTCGTACATTGGTGCACATTCTTTGATCTTGAGATTTATGTGTAAGCGACCGTCCATTGACTCGGTTTTTGAATGGGTAAAGAACACTTGGAATAATATCCCCACACTAAAGGTAGAATCTCTGGATTTTGGTTTTTTTTGTTTTCTTTCACCTCGGCTGATGACTGCAATTTTGTGATGCATAATGAACCTTGGTTTTTTTATAATTCTAGAGTCTTCCTATCTCCTTAGACCCCTTTTTTTGACCCAGCCACTGCGAAGGTCACTGAAATTCCCATGTGGATCAGGCTTTATAACCTACCTCTTATCATGCGTTCTTATGAGCTAATCAAAAATCTAATTAATCAAGTGGGTTTTTTTGTTAATATTGATTCAGATGAAAGTGCTACCTCTCGCAGGTTTATCAGGTTTTGTGCGTTGATGGACATTTCCCTTCCTCTCCCTCACTCCATTCGAATTCATTCTTCAAAAGGTACTTGGACACAGTTTTTGAACTTTGAAGGGCTTCCCTTCAAATTTTTCCGCTGCAACAACTTGGGTCACAAAGTTGAGCCCTGTACTGCTCAACGATTACATGGCACGAGATGTATTAGTCTTAAAAAATGGATAAAAAAAAGTAAAGATCCTAATGCTGATTTATTTGGTGGAATCATGGAAAGTTATTTTCCTCTCACTTTGTTCCTTAGCTTGTGCATATGAGTCCCCCGTGGTGCCCATTTCATCTCCACCTATTGCCCTGACTGACAACAATGGTGATGATTGACTACCTTTAACTATCTCAAAAGAGGACGGTTCAAATTCTGAGGGCACTTACCCTTTCATGGAGGATTTGGAAGATAACTTCGAGCTCTTTGAACTTGACTTAATTTTGGCTCCTTATCAAAAACTTGGGATTGCTCAACAGGACAACAACAAAATTAAACCAGATTGCAGGACTGCAAAGAAAAGAGGTCGAAAAAGCGATGTGGAGAAACTCCATATGGAAGGAATGGAGGTTGTGGGAGGAGGCTCTTAATGGACTATTGAGGACCTCCTTTCACGACATGGGAAAAATTCCTAGCCTCTCTATGAGTTTTTGTTGAATGCCTAGTGGGCTATGTTTCTAGTTTCTTTTGATACTTTCAAAGAGATGTGTATTTCTTCTTCTCCTTAGTCTTCTTAGGTTCTTCTCAAATTCTTTTGTGTCTCTTCCGTTTCCCTCTTCTTCATTATTCTTGGCTTGTTTGGCCCTGTTGTTCCTTTTTTATATGATGATTATATAATAGCTTATGAATCAAAAAATATAATAATAATTCATCAATAGTAGGAATAGGAAACTTATCCTTAAGAGTGAGCTTATTGAGTTACCTATAATTAGGACACATTCTCCATGACTCATCCTTCCTTATGACTATAACCATTGGAGATGAATAGGGACTTATACTAGGATGAATAATTCCTAAATCCAATATTTCCTTGACTAATTTTTATTTTTTGTCTTTTTTCATAAGGATAATGATAAGGTCTAATGTTAGGAGGAATGCTTTCAAGTATTAATTCAATGGCATGATCATGGTCTCTAATTGGAGGTAGACCCTTAGGTTCTATGAAAAATAATTGGCTTTTTTAATGATCTCTTGAAGTTCTTGTGGATGTTGAGTTTTTACATCTTGTGCTTCTCTAAATTTTAGTTGTGCTACTAGACCCTATGAACCTTTCTTAAGTAATTTTTCCATCCTATGGGAGCTAATGATTTGAGTTGGTAGCAATGTTAATCCTATAAGTTTATCATTTTTTTCATTAGTATTGAAAGTCATAAATAATTCTTGAAAATTGAAGGACATTGTTCCCAATTGTTTAAATCATTATACTCCTAAACTACATCTACTCCTCCTATTGGAATAACAAATAGTTATAAATCTAGATGGTAATTTCCCATTGATGGCACTTACCACCACAAGAGATTTTTTTTCCATCAGCTATAATGAATTGAAAGTTAGAGACTGGATAAACAAAACAATTAAGCTCATGATCTAATATCCTATCAATAAATTTATGTGTACTACCTGTATCAATCAACATTGTTACCTTTCTCTTTTTTATATAATTAAAAACTTTAAGTATTTGTGGTGCTCTTGTTCCATTCAATACATGTAATGAGATAGTAATATTATTTTCTTCCTCTAAATTTTCACTCTTTAGTTCCATATTTGGTTCTTCTATAGATACTTCTTCATCTTCTTCAACCTCATTCTCAATAATAATTAGTCTCTTCTCATTATTACCATATTTATGGCCTCTAGACCATTTTCTATCACAATCCCAACTTAAACATTTTTCTCTTTTCTCTGCCTCTTATTGAGGAGATAGCTTAGTTAAATTTTTTGGGCTAAAAAGGTTAACCCCATTTTCATTGGTAGGGTTAGTGACATTTTTATCTTTCCATTGTACTATTTGGCAATGAGGTTTCTTTGCTCAATATGTTTAATGCTTGTTGTATCGCTTTTCTAATTGTACAAGGTTCCAATAAATGAACATGTTTAATTTGTTCATTAATTCCATTGATTTAGATTTGTAGCCTTTGATAAGGTGTCACGTCTTGAGTTTAAATTGTCAATCTCATGTGTTCAACATTGTATTTTGCTACAAACCCTATTTGTTTTAAATTTTTAAGTTGGATAAAATAACTCCCTTTCTATGGTTTCTCATAGTGAGCTACTAAGTCATTGGTAAATTCTCTCCAACTAAGTAATTTCCCTTATTTTTCACCCATCATCCATTGATACCATTGATAAGGTTTAGATTATAAATGTAGTTAGGCTATGTCAACCATTGCATCATTTGATATATTATGGAGTTTAAAATATTGTTCCATGAGACTTATCCATGAAGTTACATTTGTACCATCAAACTTATGTATATCTATTTTGGGTAGGTTTAATTTTGAACCTTGAAAAAGATTGACCTATTCCTTGATTTTGTCTATTAGCTTTGTTGTTGGAAGAATGAATAAGGTGACCTTCGGGTTTGTTGTCATTGATGCCAACATTGGTTGGTAACTGGCTAAGTAAATTGTGTATCTATACTGATTCGATATTTTGATCCCAAAATTCTCGCAATAAAAGAAAATTCTATGATTTTTTGATATGTTGCTCAGGAGTGTCAGTTACAGCTATGAACGAGCTTTTAGCAACTTTGGTTGATCCAGTTGAGACATCTAAATGACATAAGTTTGGTATTCTTTTGGCCGACAGGGTTAAGAACTGCTTGCCTTATTAGATTCGGGCCGACCTAATTTGTGTTTGATACATTTTATTTTGTGTGCCAAAAAGATTTTTGAATTGGTCCAACAAGTCACTTTGAATTATGTATGTTCACATCTAATTAGGTCGACCTAATTGATGTATGAAGATGTAGTCATGTATATATATATATATATATGTATGTGGAACATACTCATGCACTTATCAAAGTAGAAGATAAGAAAGTGTGAGTATGTGAATAGATGGAGAACAATGATGCGAGCTATGCGACAAGTATTATAGTGCAAAGTCATTGATAGTTGTTGTATGCCTACAAACCAAAGTAGGATTTTGGTTTTCTAATCGGAATAATCTCGACACTTTGAAGGTGTACTTCTTCAGTTCATCTTTTGGCAGAGTCATACTCTTTATATCATGGCGGTAAGCCATTTTGTATTCACTTTAGACTATGATCCTTTCAAGGATAGTGTGTCCTAGTAGTGAGCCCTGTAATATCTTGTAACTGATTATAATATATTGTGAGTTAATCCTCACTGTGGTTTTTCCCATTTTGGGTTTTCCATGTAAAAATCCTGGTGTCAATGTGTTATGATTCCTTTCATGTAATATGATGGTTAGCAATTAATTGTATTAGCAGAATACTAATTCACCCCCCCTCTTAGTATTCGGTGTATTCAACAATTGGTATCAAAGCTTGGTTCCTCCGAAGAAGTCTAACTACTTGAGGAAGGTTCCAAAATTTGAATACATGGCTAACAAAAAACTATCTTGTTCCTCTGGAAGAAATATCTGCATTTGAGGAACTTCATGTTGCCCTTGAAGAATTGGAAAAAAGTGAAGATGAGAAGGAAACTCTGAAAGGAAACCTGAAAGAAGCAAATGAACATGTCAGAAAATTAAGAGAACAAATCAAAAAGTTCAAAGAAAGGCATAGAGAAGTCAGTGGCCAGTTAAAAAAGGCTAATGAAGATATTACCAGATTGAAGGTGCAATTGGAAGAAAAGAAAAGAGTTAAAGAATTTCAAAAAGCTGAAATTCAAAATAAAATTGATGAATGTATAAAGCTTGAACAAGAAGTGGTAACGCTAAGGTCTAATCTAGAAAAAGCAAAAGCTCATGAAGAAAAATTCAAAACAAGTTCTACAAGGCTTGATGAGTTGATTGCATTTTAGAAACATTCTAAGGACAAAGGTGGTCTATGACTTGAAGAAGGACATAGTTCAAAGGTAAAACCGATTCCCAAAGTAGACAATCAAAGGAAAACTCAAGGCAATAATAAACAAATCAAGAACCAAAGGAGAAATACTAGAAGGATTCCTATTCGACAACCTAATGCTCAAAGGTACCCATCTTTTAATGGTTTTTATTTATCATGCAATAAATTTGGTCATAAGGCAACAAAATGTAGAAGTAGAATGAATCAAAATATTGGATTCTTTGTTGGACAATGCTTTACTTGCAATAAGTTTGGACATAGAGCTACCGAGTGTAGAAGCCAGATAATGTTGAACAGATTCAATGCTAGTAGAAGGATTCAGCCTTTTCAAGGCTACTGCTATACATGCAATGTCTTCATACATAAAGCTATTTAGTGCAGATCAAGGATAAATGCAAGTCAGTTTGATCAAAGATATGTTGTGTGCTATATTTGCAACAAAATAGGACATATCTCAAAATTATGTAGAAGCAAAATTGGGAAGAAATCTATTCTGGAACAAAAGAACAAACCAATGAACAAAGTGGATCCTATCGAGGTGAGAAAAGAAATGGAGAAGATTTGGAGGAAAAAAGAAAGAACCTAAGAAAAGGATGAGTCAAATACATTTGTACCTGCATTTGGTGCAGATACCTCTTCTAAAAATTGAACCTAGTGGTGGCTTCAAGGGAGCAGTTACAGAGAAATCTAAAAAGTCGTTGATATATGAGATGTCAAGCAGTGACATGAGGATATATGATGTAAGTTGTCATTCTTAAGATGTTGAAGAAGACTCCGATAGAAAGTATGCAGAATCAAAGAATTGCAGAACCTTTTAAATTTTACAGTGTACTTTTTAAAGTATTTATTAGCTTTTGAGGTTGGAATACATTAAATATAAATTAAGACAAATTTTGTAAGTCATAAAGCAAGAAACTAAGTTGAACTAAAGCACATTTGCACAATTGGGATGAAGCAAAGCGATTTGAAGAGAGTTGAAGGCAATGCAGAGTACTTTGCATCAAAACCCTAGTTCTCAACAAAGCTTGAAAAGGTATTTTTTGTTATCTGAACCTTGTGGATTGTAAGTTGAAGCAAATTTTTGTTAAGCTTATTCAAGTTGTTTGAGGATAAATGGCCACTCCTACCATTGTGGAAATCTCTGAGAGACCCCAACCAAAATTTGGAATATTTTCTTGGAAAGTTTATGAAGTGGATCTCATGGGTGCGTTCTCACAGATTCCGAGCAATGTGTTACCCACTAAAGACACTAAGACATATATTCATGGGAAGCTAGAGGAATTTGATCACCAAGAGCTTAAGGATTTATGGGATAGTGAATTGATGAAAGATGATCTATTGCTAAAGCCAGAATATCAAAACCTAGTTCAGAAGAAGCTAAACGTTTGGAACTGGTTTCCAAACTTTTCCTATGAGATGGAGGCAAAATTTGTTAGGATGGCTCTCAGTAGGGTACATAGCAGATTTTTGTGGATAAGAATACCAGGGGTAATCAACAAGGAAGCAATTCAAGCCATAACTAGTCTTTACGATATTGGATCCATTCCAATTCTAAAGACAGTGAAGAACGATGTAGTCATGAAGCTAATTGGTGCTACATTTGACAGAAGAGCTTTGACTACTAAGCCTATCTCAAACCCTACCATCAAGTATGTTGCTATCATGATTGGATAGAAATTTTACTTCACCAATCAAGGGAATTATGTATCTACTATGATAATTCATACTACATTTGAAATGGTAGTAAATGGGAAATATTTTGATCTATGTGAGTTGCTTAGGCTGAAACTTATGAAGAAATTGAGCATGACTAAGGCAAAGAAACACACCTTCAAATTTGGCACATTAGTAGTTTGTCTACTATTCTATTTCTTGAGGGAGTTACCAAAAAGGAAAGACATGATATGGGAACATAACAGGTTGTTTGCACATCAAATTTTTTATCATATGTGCAGTCTTGGAGATTTCAGGGCATAGAACAATGCTCTAACTGCTTTCTTTGTAGTGTTCCATAATGAGATGCATGAAAGAGATCAGATTCCCAAGAGCCTTGTAAAGAAATATGAAAAGGATATAACCTTTCTTGTAACTATAGATGAATGCATCATAGAGGTAGTTGAATCCAAAGCTCTATGGATTGAGCCAATGGGATATGAACTTGATGAAAAATTGGCCGAAAGGTACATTGAAATGTTGTTGAGCAGTCCTAGGGATCACTCTTTACTTAGACATGGAACATATGAGGAAAAATCCAGTGGAGTGCACTTAGAAGCTACAACATCCAAAAGAAGAAATAAAGTTGAAACACTCTTCCAAGGATAGACCTTCACTAAGGATGATATAGATTAGTTAAAGGAGGCTCTTGAGCAGTCCTCTGGACCTAGGAAATTAGGAAGATTATCCTCCAATGTTGGTACTTCCAATACTACTAATGTTGAGAAGGGAAAGAAGAAAGAACAAAGTTTCCCTACATCAGTTGATGTTGTTGACCCTATCGGTCCCAGTACCCGGGCATCTAAAAGAAAGGGCATACCTCCTACTGCACCATCTGCTGCTTTAGGAAGAAGAGTAAAGAAAAAGGCTGACATGAAAATAAATCTAAGTGATGTTGTTCAAGAAAAAATAGATCTTCACATGAAAGAAGAGCATCGGTTGAAAAGAAATAAAAGGAGTAGTACCTCCAATAAAGGAGCACAAACCAAAGTTGATATCTCCATGGATGAAGAGATAGAGGAAGAAGAGGATACTTATAAAATTCATGTACATAAGAAGAAGAATGAAGAAGGCTCATCTGATCCTATGGAGGACATGCCTGGCACTCCTCCGATAAGTGATCAACCATCTTTAGATCTAGGAGCCTTAGTAAATAAAATGATTGACAATGATCTCATGCCAATTGCTGAGTTTTTTGATAAAGTTAATGATGAAGGGAAGGAGACCATCATTAATGCATTTATTCAGTATATAGTCATTTGCAATGTAAGTATGGAGACTATACAAAACAAAGTAACTAAAAATGTCTGGAAAGAATTAGTACAAAGAAGGAAAGAGGCTATAAATATTGAAGATAAGATGAGAAATGATGCCTTAAGTTCTTGTGGTTCCTCTCTTTTTGAGACAGAAGCTGCCAATCTGCTAAAAGAATGATCTATTATGTTTAGAGTCAAGTAGAGAGTCAATATGCTAATGAATAAGGAGCAAGAGAGTATGGAAAAGGTAAGACAAGAAACCCAGGATGTAATTAGACAATTGGAAAGGATTTATGGGGCAAGAACCAACTCTTCATCCCATACAGCTCAAGCACAAATGCATGTTGATGTCACAGAAGTGTTGGATAATTCAATCTTGGAAAATATTGATGAGATACATGGTATTTCAGAGAAACCTGCCCCTTCGACTGATACAGAAGAGACAACCAGTAAAAGGTCTGATGATCAACATTAAATCATACCGGTGAGAAGCAAGAAGAACATCATGAATCTACCAGAAACAGGGATGAGAAAGATAAAGATGAAAGTGAAGGAAGCAAGAATAATGATGACAAGGATGATGAGGATAAAAGGGAGAAAGAAACAAAGACAAATCCTCTGGAAAGTCCTTCGAAGAAGAAGAAGAGAAAGAAAAGGAAAAAGAAGAAGAAGAAGAAGAAGAAGAAGAAGAAGAAGAAAAAGAAGAAAAGAAGAAAGAGGAAGACAAGAAAGTTATTTCGACTGAGAAGAGTAAAGGAGAAAATCCCAAAGTTTTTGAATTGCCAAAGCCAACCAGAGAATCATCTGGAAGCACTCTCAAAGGTCTTCTATCAAGGCAAACAATACTTCAACCTGTGCTTCCACCCCAGCTAGTTAAGTTGTTGTCACATCTAGGTTATGTAGATTTGACCAAGATTACACCAAGTGACAGAATAAAATTTAGTGGTACTTTTCTCAATTTTGTCACACAAGAAGCTATCGAATCATATTAGAAAGGAAATGAACTGATAAATGAAGCTATTAGAGCTTTACAGGAGACATCCCTCAGTGTCACAATTGATAGGTTGTTAGCACCAATTGAGAACTTAAAGCTTATAATTGATTCATTCAAGGAATACACATCTAATTTCAAGGCACAAATTATAAAAGAAGTGGAGTCAAGTCTTCTAGAGAGAAGATTTTGGTTTTTGCAAGATAAGTGTGTGATTTCACATGATAGAGCTTTGTAAAGCTTGAAAGAAGTAAGAAACTGTGATGAGGAAGTTGAGTTGCTATTTGTTTACTGCATGAAGTGGCCTGATGCCACTCGAGGTATCAAGGACTTAATGGACTCAATAGAGTCTCAGCTTGTCAATGCCTCCAAAAATTACAAGGTTGCAAATGATAGAAGCTATATTGGTTGGGCTTCTATTGCAAATCTTTAGAACAAATTTTCCATCTTGTAGAGGCAAAAAGAAGATGCAATTAGGCGGTTTGGCCAGCTTAGAGACCTAGTAATATCCAGACATGTCTTTGTATCAAGTGTGTTGATAGATGTAGAAAAACTTGAGAAGATGAACTTTATTTCATCCACTCCGGAAGAAGGAGAAGAATGCCTAGCGGAACTAGAATCACTACACAAAACTCTTACCAAAGAAAAAGGAGTTTGGGATGATGGAAAGTCGGATTGGGAAGCAATTCTCAAGGAGTTACAAGGTGCCCCCAGTTCTTGATTGAGAGTTTTTCTTTACCTTGTTCCCTGTCCTTTGTCCTTGATGTCAAAGGGGGAGAAGATTCTGTATAAAGAAGGGTATATTAGAATTTGGCATGTTTTGGTGTTTTTTTTTTCAAAAATAGTTCTATGTTTTTTTTTTCAAAAACAATTAGTGTTTTTGTATATATGAAAGGGGGAGTTCAATGCATTATTGTTGCACAATTTTGGTTTTGAAGCAAGCTTCATTTTTGGCACATGTTGCCATCAATGACAAAGGGGGAGATTGTTGGAAGAATGAAGAAGGTGACCTCTAGGTTTGTTGTCATTGATGCCAACATTGGTTGGTAACTGGCTAAGTAAACTGTGTATCTATATTGATCCGATATTTTGATCCAAAAATTCTCTTAGTAAAAGATAATTCTATGAGTTTTTTATATGTTGCTGAGGAGTGCCAGTTACAGCTATGAACGAGCTTTCAACAACTTTGGTTGATCCGACTGAGATATCTAAATGATAGATGAGTTTTTGATATGTTGCACCGAGTGGCCGGAGGTTATAGCTATGAGCATTTTTCCAGCAGCACTGGTTGATCCGGAAACGATATCTGAAGCCGTGAAGTTCAACATTCTTTTTAGCCCGTGAAGTTAAGAGCTACGCTGCCTTATTAGGTTGGGCTGACCTAATTTGTATTTGATACATTTTGTCTTATGCATAAAAATATTTTCAGATTAGGTTGTCTGATCCGCTGAATTATGTATTCCGCTGAATTGGTTGACTATTGATGTATACTCAAAAGATAATAGTCATATATACACATATATATATACACATACTCTTATACATATATATATGTATATATATATATATCTACATATATATATGTATATATATGTACATTTGTATACATACATATATATATACATATGTATACATATATATATATAAATATATACATATATGTATGTACATATATATATATACATATATATACATATATATATACATACATATATACATACACACACACATATCATATATGTGTATATGTATATGTATACATACACATACCATATTTTTATCTTATATACATATATATATATACATCATTATATATATATATATATGTATACATATGTCCATATATACATATACATATATATATGTGTGTATGTATGTATGTATATGTATGTATATATATGTATACATATGTATACATCACATTATACATATATATGTATGTATATGTATGTATATATATGTATATATACATACATATATATACATACATATACATACATACATATATATACGTATATATATGTGTGTATATATACATATATATACATACATATATATGTGTGTGTCTATGTATTTATGTGGAACATACTCATTTAATTATGAAAGTAGAAGATAAAAAAGTGTGTATGCGAATAGATGGAGAATAATGATGTGAGTTATGCGACAAGTATTATAGTGCGAAGTTATTGATAGTTGTTGTATGCCTGCAAACTGGAGCAGGATTTTTGTTTTCCAAAGCTTAACCAGAACTGATCTCAACACTTTGAAGGTGTACTTCAGTTTATCTTTTGGTAGTGAGACATACTCTTTTTATCGTGGTTGCAAGCCATTTTGTATTCACTTTAGGCTGTGAGCCTTTCAAGGATAGTGTGTCCTGGCATTGAGCCCTATAATATCTTGTAACTGGTTATAATATATTCTGAGTTAATCCTCACCGTGTTTTTTCCCATTTTGGGTTTTCCATGTAAAAATTCCGGTGTCAGTGTGTTATGATTCCTTTCATGTTTTGGTTTACAATTGTAGCTAGATATGTGTTAATAATTGGATGGTTAGCAATTAATTGTATTGGCAAAATACTGACTCACCCCCCCTCTCAGTATTCGGTGTATTCAACAGTTGTACCCACCTTGGTGGCTTTTTGAACCCCTTAGTTATGATAGTATTACTTTTTCAAACCTAAATAATCCCTCATTTAAGAATGTTGTAAATGGGTCAAACAATTTATTCTTAATGAAATGTACAACTTTTTTACAATCTGGTGGAATTATTCTCTCAATTTTTTGCGGTGGACAATAAAAATAGCCATCGATTTCCTCATTCATAAAAGAGTCCTCTAGTCCTAAAGATGACATGGATTTAGGTTTTTTTTAATTTTTAACTATATATTCCTCTTTATTAATTAAGAAAGGATAGTATCTAGTGTGAGTTGTAACCATAAACATTAGAACATATGCTAAGATAGATTTTGAAACTTATGGTTTGACTAAAACTTGACCACTAAATTAAGGAGCTTATTTTATGTCTACCATTAAATTACAAAGAATTAACCCTACCCAATTTTTGATAAGCTTTCCAAAAAAAAAATTAAAATTTGAGAAATTTTAGCCTATAGAGTAAATTAATTAAAAAAAAATCTCAATAAATGTTATAAATCTTACCTTCAAAGTCTAAATTTTTTTTGAGAGCCTATCTAATACATACCTTAAAACCAAAAAAAATCAAACCCAAATTCGCATTGGTTTGGAAGTTATGGTAGAAACAAAATGTTGGTCCAAGCTGTAGCTCACGATACCACTTGTTTTGATATTTCTTGGAAACATTTGGCAAAAATCATAAATATAGCCAAACCACTTTGAAGGGTTAGCTCAATAATGAAAATATGATATGATTCAATAATTGATGATATAGTGATTTAGGAGGAACATCTCCCTTTATTATAGGCTTAACCATGTAGAGACATACCCCTTCATTCTAATAAAGAGTAGAATTATTAACTAAAACTAATGTTAAGGTTAAGCATGTCACAAGTGCTTAACTCATTATATAAGAATATATATATGATATTAGGGTCATAACATTAGATACAATATTAGGGGCTAACAATTAATCTTTTATGACAAAAATTTGGTTTCTCTTTTTATTAAGAGTTGTTCAAGAAAAATGATTGCATAAACATAAATTATATAAAAGAGAGTAAAAATGTAGCACTTACAATATGTTTGTTAGGGGAGAGGGGCCCATAGTAGGGCAAGGACCAATAGTAGGGATAGAAGTAGTCCTCAATGGGCCCCACAATAGAGCATTTAATATCCACTTGCAAAACACTTTTTTCCATAAAGTACATAATTTGACAAATCTGTGATGCCACATCAACGAAACATGTTCAGGGGACTCAGTGCCCTACTATGGGCCCTTATGTGGTTTTACAAAAAGCATGCTGATGTGGCATCATATTTGATGATGTGACCCTAAAAATAATTTTTTTAAGCAAATGAGTTGGCAAGTAAACTGTTGTACAAAATTGAGACTTTTTTGAAATCATATGTTATGAAATTCAAAAACCCAGAAGTAGGCTGCCCTACTATGGGCCCCTCTCCCCTACTCCTTTTACCCTCTTTTTACTGTCTCTACCATCCCTTCATACAACTCCCCATTTAAAAATAAATATAACAAACTATCATAATTGAAATATCTACATTTCTCATCTTTTCTCCTAATCATTTGGATAATTTTAATTTCTTAGTTTTTAAATACATATTTTTATTTTCCTTTATTAGTAATCCTTTCTTCCTATCTCTAAAGTCAATAGTTCTCAATAATTCATTTTTTTAATATCTCATATTTTTTGGTAAAATCTTTATTTTCTCGATTTTAAAATCTTTAATTTCCTCGTTTCAAAATATATATTTTTTATTAATTAGCTTTTATTTGAAAAATTAAATACATGTGGCTAAACTAGTTGTCTCCACAACATAAATTATAGTGCTTTTTTTAATAAAAAAATTAGTATTGTTGGCACCTTTTATCAATTACCAAGTTATGATTTATTATTTTGTAAATATTCTAGATTTTGTCAATAATAAATTTGTTTTTATTTAATTGTTTAAAATATCAAAATATGGAATAATATTTAATAGTATTTAATTATTTTAATATTAATATTATTTTCATAATGAAAATAGTAATAGTAATATGTAGACATTAATAATATATTTTTTAATAGATTTAATTTATAAGATTAAAATTAGTATATCATCAAAACATTGATGGTATAGTCAAATTTGATAGATTAAGATGGCATTTCATCACTCATCTATACAATGTATGATTTGATTAATATATTATATTTCTAATAATGAATTATTATCTTAATTTAATCAATAAAATAATAAAATAAGATCGAGGGGCATTATAAGGAACATCTTGAGAAAATGAGCAATCAACATCAATTGAACAATATTTTATTTTATTTCTATTTCTTTTATTTTCTTGGATTCTTAGGTGTGGAGGGGGGTGCAATCTATTTACAATTCACATTTAAATTTAAGATATTTTTCCCTCTCAAATTGCAGCCCGAGACTTTTGGAGGATTCTACTTGCTACATAAGTCAAAGAACTGCAATTCAAGCACCCAAATTACATGGATAGAGGGATTTGTAGACTTATACTTGAATGGAGTTTCAATTTTTATGCGTTGTCCCTATTTTCATGCATACATGATCAATTATTGGATAGTTGGAGTTCATCGACTTCAAACTTGAGTGTTTTGAAAGGAAAAATGCTCTGCAACTTGGCGGCTCGTGTGATGTCTGTGTTGGCTCTTCCAAGGAGACAAGTGGAGGAGGCCTCGTACTCCTCCACACAAGTTTGCTGCCCTGTGGTTTAGTGTAGTGTGGGCTCTCTTTTTTCATTTACTTTATTCTTTTTTTTTTGTTTGTTGTTAGTCTCTGCTTGTGTTAGGGTTTCAAACGCTCTTTGTGTTCTAGCTATTTTCCCTTTCGCGCTGAGTCCAAGTGCCCCACAAGGGCATGAATGGAACCCCCCAACAAGCAGGGTTTCCCCGACGGTGTGCATCCACAACCTAAAACTTTCAAGGATGTTGTTGTCGGTTGCGAGGTGAGTCTCCCGTCCAACACCAATTTCAATGTCCAGTAGGACAAGGTGGGTGCCAACGATGGTGAAGAAGGTAAGGCCTCTGGAAAGTTTGGCTTCGTTAAGCTTGTTCCTAACTCTGAAATGGAATCGGTTATTAAAACTGAAAAGAATAGGTTATAATAAATAGCAATCTTCTTTGCGGCTGTCAACCCTAGCAAAACCCCTGCCAGAAAATTTATTGACACTTGGTGTTTGAATGTGTGGCTCTGTAAATTTGGGATCCAAATAAATTATTTTAGATTGATCCAGAAAGGACTCTTTGATGTGTTCTTCAAAACTCATGAAATGCAGGAAAAGGATCTCACCAAATCCTACTAGAACATTGGCGGGTGTGTGTTTCGCGCCCTAGCTTGGTCTCCATTGGCTATTGCTGATGAAGTCCTCACCCTTTCATGCCCGAGATGGGTGGTGATCAAAAGTGTTCCCCTAAATCTTTGGAATATTTTCCCTGCTCTAATCGCTCTATTTGGTAAAGTGATTAGAGTGGATGGAGCCAAAGCCTCCCTCCCCCATCTGGATGCCAGAGTCTTGGTCTCCTTGAACCCGGTGATTGAATTCTCGCCAGGTATTCTAATTAAAGATGAAGGAAAAACCATATGTTTCCCCATTGAAATTCTGGGTAGCCTAAATGCTTGCTACCTATATCGTAGAGAGGGAAACATCAGAAAGAATTTCCCTTTAATTAAGAAAAATGTTGAAAAGGAGGTTGTCATCCCCAACTCTAGTCAAGTGGCTAGCTGGTTTCCGAACCCTAGTGGGCCGCAAACCCTCGAGGAAGAAAAATATAATGCCATTAGAGATACCCCACCTCTGATGGTGCCAGACCATGGGGTTGGGTCCTGGACCCCTGATCAACTTGGGGATGACACCCCTTTGTCCTCCCAATGTCTTGGTTCCTCTCCCACTGCTATTCCCACCAGCAATTCTTTTGGAGTGTTAGGTGATGAGGAGGATGTTAATGTTAACACTACCTTTGGACCTGTCTCTCCTTGTGACTCTAGTTTCTCACTCACCCTAAGTAAAGCCCAAGTTGAGAAGCTAAATGCACAACAACTTGTTATGCGGTCAATAAGGAAGAAAATTGAGAAGACCCATCTCTCGGGTGGCCCTGCTAACTCTAAAAAATCTAGCCATATCACCACTTTATATATCAAAAAAATTGATGGCCAGACTAAAATTGAAAAAACTAACCTGGGGGGTACTCATGTTGTTGATGTTGACCTACTTGGGAGTTACTGGGATTTGAGGGCACCCTGCTCACCCACCACAAATGAGGTGCCAAATTTGGAGTTGGTTGTCCCCCAATCCTCACTTGATTCCAAGCAAGTGGACACCAAAAACATGTTGTGCCAATCAGATGTTGGCACTGCTCATAAGCCTAAGCTAAGGTCTGCCCAAGAAGGAGATGCGGATTATATCCAGACTAATCCAAATCATCTTGCCGCTTATAGCAGCAGTGACCTTGAACCGAATGCTTGCCTCAGCCCCAAGCCAACTTCGGTATCTCCTCATATGGAGACCCTTAACTTTGTTGATGAGACTGAAGGTGAGATTGAGGAGAACATCATTAATGGTAAGCAGCACAAGAATCTTAATTCCAAGAAAAGGCCTGGAAGGCCTAGAAAGTATGGTAACACCGTAATCGGCAATCCAACCACGTAATTGGCTAAGTATAAAAGACAGAACACCAGCCTGGTTCTGCAATCTCCTATTCATAAAAGGTCGGAGATTGAGGAGAAGTGGCCTAAATGTTTTGAGAACTTCAAGAGTAACCAAGAGGATACGCCTTTGTCAAGAGAATATGAATCTTAATCTCATTTCTTGGAATATTTGGGGCTGGAGTCCCTAGATAGGAAGTATATTATAAGAAGATTCCTTAATCTCGAGACCAATAAAGATGTCATGCTACAAGAAACAAAAGCTACAAATTTCACCCTGGAAGTTAATCTTAAGTTTATTTGGAAAGACTTGTGTCAATTCTCCTCAAAGCACGAGAGGGGAAGAGGGGGAACCTCCATTTTACTAGCTAACAAATGGAAAGCTTTTATAACCAATCATGGTACCTCCCCTTGCAATAGGGTAGTGTGGATTGTCTTGGAAAAAGATGGGGAGTGCCTGGGGATTAGTTCAATTTATGCTCCAAATGATCACAGAGAGAGAGTCAAGCTTTAGAAGTGGATGTCTTCTTAGTTTCTTGAGGTCCCTTGGGTGCTTGGGGGAGACTTCAACATGGTGGAGTACCTTGAGGATAAGTGAGGTGGCATGGATGTGGCCTAGAAAGGTACTGAGAGGCACTTTTGGTAGAGATTGAAAAAAAAATTATGCCTTCTAGACCCCTTCGAAAAGGGAAAAAAGGATTGTAAAAATATATGGTATACTTGGTGTAACGCCCAACAAGGGAAGAGCAAGATTTATTGTCACCTTGATAGATTCTATGCCAATAATTCAATTGTAAACTTCCTCTCTGATAAGTTTGGGAAAAAGGTCAGTGTGTACCCCTATACACTTTCTGACCACCACCCCATCAAAACTGAAGTCTCCACTAATCATATTATTCCCAGTAAGGCCCTCAAGAGTCCTAAATTCATCCTAAATGCCCAGCTCCTACAGGATGAAGACTGTAGAGATGGCATAGCATCCATCAAAGAGATCAATAAGTGGCTGCTTATTGAAGAATCGACAATTGCAAGATGGGAGAAGAATGTGGAGGCCTGGAAAAAGCTTATACAAACCATTGGAAGGAAAAGGGCTAAGGATGCAAGAAGGATGGAGAATGATCTGCAAGAAAACTTGTTCAATGCTGAGGAAAAAATTCAGGTTGATCCTTCTAACATTGAACTGAATGAAACTCTGGTGAAGATCAAGAGTGAACTTAGGTGTCTCCAAGAGAGGAATACCAAAGGGATCAAAATCAGAGCCAAGCTCAACTGGATGAACCATGGAGACAAGGGCTCTAAGCTCTTCTTCAATTTCATTAAAGAAAAAAGTTGTAAGGAGCAGATTTGTCTTATTTGGGATGAAGGTAAAATATTGAATAATTAGGAAGAAAACGTTCACTAGTTCCAAATATTCTATCAAAAGTTATTTACCTCTGAAGAAAATTAGGAGGGTAACAAGAAGGCTAGAGATCTTGTAAAAAATATCATTCCCAAGAAAATTAGTCAATAAGTTGCCCTTAAACTTGAAGCTGAATTAACGAAAGATGAAATCACAAGGGCTATCAGCTCTATGCAAAATGACAAATCGCCAAGGTGGGATGGGCTTTTTGTTGAATTCTACAAAGCCTTTAGTGACTGGATTAGTGAGGACTTGTTGCAGGTCTACCAAGAGGCTCTAAAGAAAGGATCCTTGGGTAAAGGCATAATAAAGCTTCTGCCTAAATGGGGAGACAAGACTCTTATTAAAAATTAGAGACCCATTACTCTTCTTAATGTCTCATACAAATTTTTGGCAAAGGTCCTTGCCATGAGATTGAAAAACATCCTTCCTAATTTCATAAACAACACTCATACTGGTTTTATTAAGGGGAGATACATCCTGGAGAATCTGATTACGAGCTAGGAGGCCATGGAATGGTCTAGGCACTCCAACCAGAACTCTGCCATGTTATTGCTTGACTTTGAAAAGGCCTATGACAGAATTGAATGGGCCTTTTTAAGATCAATGTTAGAAGATTTTGGCTTCCCTAACAATTATTGCAACGTTGTTGGCACTCTTCTTAAATATGCCATAGTCCATGTTGATGTCAATGGTTTTTTATCTGAATAAATCATCCTTGGAAGATCTATCAGGAAAGGATGCCTGCTTGCCCCGACCCTCTTTGTGATCGCGTTTGATGCCCTGCACTATATGTTAAGAGATCAAACTTACTCCCCTAAAGTTAAAGGGATCACACTCCTTGACCGAAATGAGCTTATAAACATCCAATTTGTGGATGGCACTGCCATATTCATTGAGCTTGATGAGAAGAATTTGGAGGTCCTCATGGGAAAATTTGACTTATTTTGTCAAGCTTCTGGTGCCAAAATCTCGATGGCCAAATCCAACCTTCTTGTTTGGTTTGATTCCTTGCCTACTTGGCTTTAGAACTTTGAGTTTCAATGGGGAGCCCTAACAAGCTTGTCAGGTATATGGGGATCCCATTTGCCATCAGTCCCAACTTAAAAGAAATTTGGCTCTGGATTAGCGAGAAGATTATTAAAAAGTTGGAGAGTTGGAATAGGCATTATCTCTCCCTTGCTGGGAGGCTTCAAATATTCCATAAAATTCTCTCTTCTTATAGTATTTATTTTTCCTCAGTTTGGTTTTTCAGTAGCTACCAAGTTAATGAAATTCATAAAAGAATTAGAGCCTTCCTATGGTCTGATGGGAAAGGAAAAAAGAGAAGGAATATGGTTAAATGGGAATGGTGTTGTATGGATAAAATGGATGGTGGTTTAGGTCTTAAAGACCTAAGAGTCCAAGGAACCACCTTGGCAGCAAAATGGATTGCCAAGGCTATGGCAGGTGATGAGCCCTGGAAGGTGTTGGTCATAAATAAAATCTTGCAAGCTCATCCTAAGCATGCGAAGTAATGGAAAGGCCTACCCATGTGTGATATTCTTCTGAACAAACACCCTATGTCCCCAATTGGGTCAGTGGTCTTTAGAAGCATATGGAAAGCATGGGAGTTGGTGAAGCATAAGGTTAATTTCAAGTACTGTAACATCCAAATTGATGACAACACTAAGTGTCAAACTTACTGCTCCCCATGGTGGAACTTGGAGCATAACAAGAAGCCCCTTGCCCTCCTATAGAGGTGTTCTACAAAAAAATGGAACCAAGCTAGCATCCACACTTTTGATAATATTCTTGAGAATGGTCACCTTAAAACCCTTGACAAGCTAGTTTGTGAGTTCAGTTTGGATATACCCAATTCTAGGACCCTTAACACCTTGGTTGAAACTTGTTAAAGTGCCTTCTTTCCTCTTCAGTATTCTAAGAATTATGCCCTTGATTCTGATCTTGTTTGGAATGATGGCTCATCTCTTATTGATGTTAAAGAAAAAAACCTTTATAAAGAGTTAATGAAAAATGTTGCTATTAGAGAGCATGTTAATGCTTGTTGGGGTATTAATGTAGATGATTATAAATGGAGAAAAATCATTTCTATATGGCAGAATGTTATACAGCCCAAGAAGGATTGTTTTAGATGGCAATTGCTTTTACAAATACTCCCTATTAAGTTTAATCACACTGATGTGGATATTTGCAACATTTGCAGGGCTCCTAAGACTATTATTCATATCGTTTTTTATTGTTTCTATGCTAAAGAGGTTTGGAATATGTTTTGTAATAATATGACAATATGGAAAAATGATGGACAACTTAATTGGGTTGAGATTTTATTTAATTCAAGGAAGCTTAAAAATGAATTACAAGGTTTTTGGGACTGTTTGTCTACTGAAATTTTTTGGTTCATTTGGAAAGCTAGAAACAAAGAGAAGTTTCAAGGGCGTACCAGAGGCCTTACTGACTCTAATAAAAGACTCACATTCCTTTCCATTGCATTGCAGGACACTGGGATAATGGAGAACTCAATGGATAAACTCATGAGGTTGATCTTGGATGGTGTAAACAAAGCTGAAGTCAAGTCTGATCAAAGGTGGCACCATAATCAAGGAGATGTTGAGGTTTTCCTCCAAGCACTAAGGGAATTCCAACCTGTTTTCAATGCAGCTCAATATTTTACTCAGCTAGAAGTGAATTAAGGAACCCAAGAAAGAATTTAACAGCAACGCTGAGGAAAAGAGGAAGTCAATAATGATTGAGGACTTAGATTCTTCCCAAATGAAGGAAAATCTACAGCAGTGGAGTTGTCAGATCCATCAATGGAAGCAATTTTTCTTTTTTTGATGATCTATGAAGGCTATTGCTATATGAAGCCTCTTGTTTTTGTTGTTAATTGTAATCTTTGTAATGTGTCCATGCTGGTATTCTAGTAGGAGTTTGAAACTACTTTTTTATTTGTAATTAGCTGTCAATTGACAACTTTTTCTATTGTTCTTATTCCAACATACTGTATGTGACGGTAAGTTGTAATTGTTCTTACTATTATCAATACAAAATTATTGGATAGTTGAAGTCTTGATTGAGTCTTGCATACACTACAAGTCGCATTGGATTCTTCTTGAAAAATGGTGCACTTAATTGATCAAGTTTGAATCTTGATTTTTCTCTTGATATTGGATTTGGATAAATTTGCACAACACTTGATGGAGGTATTACACTCCTACTTTTTCTATTGATTCTTTATGGTGCCATATTGAAGAGTTTTATAAAAAGAATTTTATGATTGTGGAGGTGTTAGCTCTTAAATAATTTACTATAGGTTAGAGGTTTAAAATATATTATTATGTAGGTTGAGGATTTCAAGTAAAGAATATTGAAAAATAGCATTCTCTAGTACATAATGTGCCAACTTTGTGTTATTTTAAACTCTTCATTACAATTGGTATGTTTACATCTTAACCAGGGGAATCTAAATATGTATCAATCATAACAACATCCTCTTTTTTCTTTTTACTTGTTCCTCTTATTGGCCCCTTCTTCTTTAGATGACATGACCGCCTCCTAGATTATGTGGGCTTCTTCTACCCCCTTACAGGTGTAGAAGAAGCTCCACTCTTTCTCTTTTTACCTTTTAGTGGCCTCTTAGAAACAAGGGTTTCCTGATTACTTTTTGATGTGGGTTGCTTGGTAGAGGCTGCAAGTTGTGTTTCTTGTAAACCCTTCTCTTATGGTTCTCTCATGCTATGGGTGGGTGTTGCAACAGGGGAACTAGAGGGTATTTCTCCCTCAGGAGCAGCCACAATAGGCTCTTCTATTCTTTATTCTTGGTCCTTGTTTTCTTCATTATGCAATCCAAGAATTTATTGATATCATTAAAATTGAGAAAACCTTCCCATGATACATTTGGGAATTGAACCCTAAAGCTCATCTTTACCAGTAATGTGACTAAACAAAAATGAGATAATGTTGATTGGTTTATTTTTCTTTTATACTTAGAAGACATTCTTTTCAACAAGTTATACAAGAAGTTACGAATATTCACATGTCTTTCATGGCATAAATGACTTAACAATTTAAAATGGATTGTATATAGTAATGATTTTCTTCCATCACATGTTAAGTATCTAATTATGTGAGAAGCTATTGAAGCCCAAATACAAGGAAAAGACAAGCATTTGGTACCTCATGAGGAAGAGTCTAGATTTTCTCCTAGTAAGGAGAATTCATTCCTTGTTGAAATTGCATTTGATCTCACTAGGAACTCCTCTCCCACTCTTTGAAGACCAGACACTTTAGCTACAACTGCCTCTAATGTGTCTACTCTCAAACCCCTAACAATTGCCTCATCATTTTGTAGTGTGCTGGAAAATTGTTGGGTCATCACTTCGTTAAATTTTGTAAGCCTCGAGAAATAATCCAACTAGCCAACTTTCTAGAAGATAGGAAAGCATTTCCTATCTTCTAGTAGCAAATTGTGTGTTGTTGGTTCCTTTCTCACAATGTCACCACCCATTGTAATGCTTCAATAATCCATAGTCACTCACTATCCTTTATTCTGCTCTATTTTTTTCTCTTTGCTACCCCAATTATGTTGCTTCTACTATGTTGTATGCTATATCATTAAAGTGAACTTCTCAATTTTGTTGCTTAGCACTTCTTTCTCCCCTCTGAATTCTCTATGCCTTTTGAAAAATGGTGGAAAATGAAACAACTGAAAGTTTTGCATATTTTTTTGAAAAATCAAGAAAACTAAGGAATAATCATGAATACCCCTCCCCCAACTAAAGTTAGTAAGTGTCCTCACTTAGTGTGTATGAATTGGGTGGAATCATAAATTAGAAGTAATGAAAAATGAAACATGATATTTGGCTTGCACAAGTGAACAATAAAATGCATAAAATTAGCAATCTTCAATGATAATTATGACATTAATGCAGAGTGTGCCTGTAGGCATTATTTGAAATGAAATGCAACTTGTGTGAAGGAGTTGAATACCACCTGCAACTTGATTTGAAATAACTCGTCGTGAATGCTATGAATTTCATGTAGTGATGGCTTGAAATTGAAGGTAGTATATGTGTGGCACGTGGAAATGACATTGAAATGATGGATGAAAAAATATGTGGAAAGTACACAATGGGGGAGGTGAAAGTTATTGCATGGTAGAGTGGAATCAAAAAAGTTGGTATGATGGATACATGCTTAGGAAAGAAATAAGTTTCATGCAATTACGTGTAAGGTGTATGGCTACATGTGTGGATGAATATGCATTTAAGTGATGGATTAGGAACTTAATATGGGTGTATATGGAATGACTGACATGAAAGTGTTATGGGCTCATGTAGTAACAAATCCCTTTTGCAGTTTTATCACCTACGGGTGTGATGTTGTAGGTCCCTATTGCTTCTGCTATTGATTTAGAAAATGAAGGTTGTCGAATGTCACTTGTGTAGTGTGTGCATGTGAGATGTATGATAGAATTATACTTTTGAAATGTCAGTGGGTGAGTTGTGCTCCTCGTCTACTGATATTTCTAAAGAACTACTTGTTGTTGTCAATGAATTTTATATATGTGGTTCAAATTGATGTTGTAGTGATAAAATGAAGTCATCCTTTTGTAATGGTCATTTGTAAAGCTTTAACATGTGGCCATTAACTAGTAATGAAAATTGTCATCATCAATTGTTTGTAACCGAACTCCTCCATTTGAAAAGACTATTTTTTATCTCATATGTCCCAAACCATCTAGTTTGTAATTTCCATTTGTAATATTTGTACCTTGAATCACATAGTAAAGCCCAATCACCTACACTAAATTCTTTGGTTTTAATAAACTGGTCATGCCAACATATTTTTTGTTTTTGGATGATTTAAGTATGGTGTATGGCTTCCATTCTTAAATCATCTAATGCATTAAGGTTATGTAGCCTCTCCTTCTATGTTGTTGATAATTCCATGCCCAATTTGACTGCTATTCTCATAGTCTTGTATTCAAATTCTATTGGAAGTACTATCTTTTTACCATACACTAATTCATATGGTGTAAAACCTATTATTATTTTCTAGGTTGTCTTGTAAACCCAAATTGCTTCAGGTAACCTAGCCACCCAGTCTTTCCTATGGAGTTGCATTGTCTTGGTGAGGATGTTTTCAATTTCTCTGTTAGTAACCTCCACTTGACCATTTTCTTGAGGTGTAGACTTTTTATGTCTAATCTTATATTCCTACACTAGTTTTTTGATCAAATCTTATGTAAATTGTGGCCCCTGGTCAGTGATAATCTCTCTAGGAACACCATATCTTATGAATATATCTTCATAGAGAAATTTGGTCACATTCCCATCTCTTGCAGACTACAAAGCTTTAACCTCCACCCATTTGGCAGGGTAATCTATGCAAACTAGTATATATTCATTGTTATTTAATGTTGGGGGGATGGGACCGATAAAATCTAGTCCCCATTTATCAAATGGTGCTATTACTCATTGTGGTTGTAATGACATCTCATCTGTCTTTGTTGGCCTTCCCATTCTCTAAAATCTATCACAACTCCTAGTGTAATTGACTACATATTTATGAAGTGTTGGACAATAGTAGCTAGTATTCAAAATCTTAAGAGCTATCTATTGTAAAGACGATTTTTTTTGTACCAAAAGATCAACATATTAATGTCTGATATGACCACCAGAGTTAATGAATCCATGAGAGGTAGTTAATCCATGTCATGAACCTGAGCACTACGTTGTACAACACAAGGAGACCAAGGGCGCACACCTTGCAACAATCCCCCTAGCGTAAGCTAGGGGTTCAAACATGTGACCCAGGCTTTGATACCAATTGTTGCAAAGACAGTTGTCATTGCACTAAAAAATTGACCTATTAATGCTCGATACAACTGCCAGAGTTAATGAATCCACGAGAGGTGGTTAAGCCATGTCATGAACCTGAGCGTTGTGTTGCACAACACAAGGAGACCAAGGGTGTGCACCTTGCAACACTATCCTCTTTGTTGCAAAGTGTCCCCCACAAGGTTCATCATGGCATGCTCTGAGGATATCATATACTTTATCTTCTCATGATGTTGTTTTCCCTTGTGTAGAATAAATATCGAGCTATTCATGAGTAAGGAAAAAAAAATTGAACTAATTTCCTCTTCTCCCTTGGTGATATATGTGGTGTTATTTTCCCTGCTACCAAATATTTGACTATGCATTCCAAGGTGTATACAAAGAGAGAGAGAGAAAATAGATACTCATCTGGGAATGAATCATCTACAACATCTTTTAATTTGGTTGGTAGTCTAGAGAGGAAAACTGTTACTACATTAGCTTTCCCTGGCTTGTCCATAATAGTAATATCAAATTCTTGAGGTAGCAGTAACCATCTTACAAACCTATCACTAACTATTGGTTTGTTCATTAGATACCTTATTGTTGTATGGTCAATATGTATGAATACAAAATACCCTATAATTTAGTGTTTGAATTTTTTAATTGCATGAACCACTGCTAACATCTCCTTCTCAATTATTGTATAGTTTAGTTATGCCCCTTGAAGATATTTACTGATATAATAAATGGCATACTCAAGGTTTTCATCATTTTTTCCTAGCGCAACTCCTTTTGCAAAATCATAAGCATTTGTATGGATATGAAAAGGTAAATTCTAGTTTGGTCCTCTTAAGATAGGGGTTTTGGTTAATGTTTCCTTGAGAGCTTCAAAGGAGTGTTGACAAGAAGGTGTCCATTCAAACTCTACATAAATGATAAGACAAATAGTGGTGTTACAAGCTTATTAAAATCTTGTATGAATCTTAAGTAGTACCCAGCATGGCCAAGGAAGCTTCTAACATCATTTTGTTTCTAGGGTACAAGCAGTGTTGATATCATCTCAATTTTTTGAGGGTCTACTTGGATTCCCTTAATTGACACAAAATATCCCAAAACTACTCCCTTAGTCATCATCGTGAAGCATTTCTCATGACTTGGGGACAAGTGATGATCTTGACATCTCTATAGTACTTTCTCCAAATTGGCAAGTGCTTCTTCATAGGTATTCCCATAATTTGTAAAATCATCCATGTAAACCTTCATGGAATCATGATCAAAGTCTGAAAATATGCTCAGTACCACCCTTTGGAATGTAGAAAGTGCATTACATAACCCAAATGGAAAGATAGGGTATTCATATGTATGCCAAGGGCATGTGAAGGTTATCTTGTCTTGGTCTTTTGGGGCTATCTTAATCTGATTGTATCCACTAAATCCATCCAAAAACGAAAAGTATTGCTTGCCTACCAATGAGTCTAGTACTTGGTCAATGAATGAAAGGGGAAAGTGGAATTTCCTAGTTGTTGCATTCAACTCATGGTGGTCTACACACACTCTCCATTTCCCTCATTTGATAGGTACAATTACTAGTGGAGACACCCACTAACTGTCAGAGATTAGGTAGATGAATCTTGTATCCGACAACTTTTGTAATTCTCCTTTGAATATGCCATAGACTATAGGGTTCATTCTCCTTTAAGGCTGCCTAACTAGTTTATAGCCTTCATTGATGTAAATTTGATGCATACATAGGTTTGGGTCTATACCCTTCATGTCACAATAATCCCATGTAAATGCGGTTGCATGTGCTTGTAGCACATTCAATAGTGAGGTATGTTGTGCAATAGTCAATTGCCTATTTAGATTTAGTGTCTTGTTTGGCATAATCTCTAAAGTCAAGGATGGTGTTTAAACAAATGAAATGTCAAGACCTGCTATATTTGGAATACAATGATATGACAAAAAAGTGTGGAATTTTTTTGAAATGGACTCAAATGTATTGTCAAAAATTATGTTCTATAGGGGTCTTGCAAATATGTTAGACAATCATGTTGTTGTGGGTCCCTACCATAATTTTTTTGCATGATGTTTGCAATCAGTTAATCTTCATCTTGGTTTTCTAACAAGTGACTACATTCAATAGTCATTAGAGTTTGTAATGAGTACTAGTCTTCCTCATCTAGGGTAGGCCTGTACAGTGTGCTCCAAATTTGTATGTGGTTGAGGGGGTGGATAGAGGACTAGTTTCTTAGTCACATTTCCATTGGAAATGATCATGTTACCAAACCTATAATCTATAAATGCATCTACAGTTGCTAACCAAGGTCTCCCTAATATGAGGGGATAGCCTGAAATATTAGCTTTAGGTTGCAACACCATAAAGTTTGTAGGATACTCCCATGAGTCTAATGTTATTACCAAGTCTTCTATGATTCCCTTAGACTTGACTGTGGACCTATATGTTAACTGTAGCACAATAGGTATAGGTCTAAGCTCCATTAGTTTTAATAATTTCATGGTTTTTTTGGTCATTACATTAATGGTTTCCCCAAGGTCAATTAAGGTATTCATAATCAGATTACCATTGATTTTGACACCCACTACAAGGCTCCCAAGATCTACATACTTGGGGACAGTTATGTTTCTAAACATAATATCTGGAAGTTGTCCTAAGACAAGTACAATCTGAGGGTCCTTATGTTTACTGCTTGGCTTTTTGAGGCATAATTATCTCACTATTTTGGTATAAATAG